>JADDOH010007508.1:0-72591 GCA_016648135.1 Agrypnia vestita
TATTCCAAATCATAAATACTTTATGAATAAATATATGTTTGTATATTAATACAATGTATCAAAGCTTTAAAATAATATCCTCAATATTATTTTCGTCAACATCAATCAAAAATTCTTGTTACTTCTACACACTCGAATATTTCCTAAATAAAATAAAATTGGATACTCATCAAAGGAATGTTGTTTATTTTTTCATACTCCGTTTAATATTCGTTTCAATACGATTATTCTTTAACCAACAATAATTCTTATAATATGTTAGAATTAAGTCACCGCAATCAAGGAAAATTACTGAAATAAATAATATTTCTAACGAAGTTGTAGGACGCTTTTCATTCGAATGGGTGAGACCCTAGCTATTGTCTCGCTGCCGTTGACAGTTTGTATGAATGCTTACACAATACAAAAATATATTTATTGTATGAATATTTCACAAGGGCAGTACAATATGAAACATCGTTAGCAGGTAATTTCGCAGGGAATTTATTACGCTCACCTTTCCAGAGCCTAGTGAAATCTCTCTCTACGCTTTCTAATTAATACTAACAAAACCTAAATGTCCTATGATTTGTCTGCGTTAGAAATCTAAGTGCTGTAATATAATTTAACGCTTTCTTCAAGGTATTTGCCGATTTTAATAGCTTCATAATTTCAAAACATTAGGTGGAATTACTTGACGAAAAGCTTTCGCATTATTTACAGGCCTTGAAGTTAATTTGATATTGCCCGTCATCAAATAGTAAAAGCTAATCGGACAGTATAATGTGCATATAATAAGTGCCGGTATAAAAAACCCAAAGTCGTGAGACAGAAGGATTATTAACAAACATTTAAATTCGGGTGTGGTTTTTTGATTTCATTTAAAAAATATATTATAAAACGATTCAACGCTAAAATTTTCAAGTTATCCTCATAACTCAGAAATGTAATGATTTCTGAAAACGCTTTATGTATTAAAATTTTATGTGATATATAATTTCATTAATATTCTAAATATTTTTCATTTATTCAAATTAACATAAATTATTGAAAACTCAAAAATGTACAACTTTTAACCATCTAGATGTAAATTCAATTAATATTTTATACGTTAAACGATATTTAAAAAAATCTAACAAACAAATTTTGAATAAATTTGGTTGTTAGTTTTATTTTTAAATAAATTCAAATATTTTTTTACTAACTCTAAAATATGTCACTTATTTTTTTAAGGACTTCTGTTAACAACGTGTACACATAATCTTAAGATAACTTTACTCAATGATGTTCGTATTTGTTTTATTATTTATTAATACTTCTTTTTCTTTTGTTAGATCCTTGATCTGTGTTGACATGTCGGTCCTGGTCTTGAGACCTAGGACGTCCAGCTCCCCCCTGTCCATCTCTTTGGTGGTCTCCCTGGTGGTCGGCGCCCCTCTGGAATCCCGCGCATAACGGCTCTGGGAAGTCACATCTGCTCCATTCTCTCGACATGGTCCCTTCAGAAACGCCTTCTCTGCCTGCTCCATTTTACAATGCCTTGAATATCACAGGTTCTGTGGATTTCCGCATTGAGTACTCTGCCTCTAAGGGTCTTGCTCGCAATGGGTCTTAGAGTCTTTATCTCGGTACTTCTGAGGAGGTGTTTAGTTCTCACCGCGTCCGCTCTTGCTTCGATACCGTATATCAGATAGATCTTTCATATATTTTGACTTTGCTTTCCACTAGCATATGCTTATTGGCCCCTACAGTGTCTCTTAAACATCCGGAGATAACCGCTGCTTTGTTTGTCAGCTCTTTGACTTCGTTATACAGATCGCTATGGCTAGATATCTCCACCCCAAGGTACATAAATTTCAAAACCTGTTCTATAGGTTTATTGTTTACAACCAATTTACACCTTCGAGGTTCTCTAGATATTGTAAGACACTTAGTTTTCTCGACTAAAATAATCGTGTTGTACTTTCTGCATGCAAGATGGAACTTCTAAAGCATTTTCTGTAAGTCATCTTTGTTTTCGGCTAAATAGTAGCATCGTCAGCGTAACACGCTACATTAATGATTTTATCCCCCATCCTGTACCTGAGTCAAAGGGCTGTCACCTCCTCTATTATTTCATCCATAATTAAGTTAAACAATAATGGACTAAGACTATCACCCTGCTTGATTCTTGTCATTGTTGATATTTCCCTGGAAAGTTCACCATGCACTTTAATTTTGTTTTGCTACTGGTGTTCTAATCTTGTATAGTTTTTATTAATGAGGGTGATTTACCCTTATTCACCAAAATATCTACAATATCACTGAGTACCACTCTGTCGAACGCCTTGGTTAAATCCACAAAGTAGGCAAAGGCTGGATTATTTTCTATATTAGTACTTGTTTATATATTATTACATTTATCATGACGTGAAAACAAAAAAAAATGTATAATTTGCAGTTCGCGCTCCTTCATACTTCTTATCTACCTCTACTTTAACACTAATTCAACATAAAGAACGTTAAAAAGTTAGCTCAACTAACTGTAACTCAAGTAAAGCGGAATTTTTCTTAAATCGTGTTTTATAAAGATTTTTCATTCACATTTAATCAGCATTTACAAGTTGAGATACACTAACTCTGTATATTAATACTATTTTTATATTTTTTTTTTACTTTCACCATATTTCACGTTTTTTTAAATATCTTATAAAACTGCATTTGCAGTTAGTACGAACTTTACTTATGACTGATTGCGGATTTAAATATCCGTCCGAAGTAACACGAATGTATTCCGTAATCTGTGCGTGGTATGGATATCCTGTGTCCAGCCAAACGTGGTATGAAAATGCGTATGACATGCGGTCTTCGTGCTTGCCTGTAGCGACCGAAATCATCGGAGAACTACGTTAATGTGCACAAACGCTTGTCCAAATACATGCCCGGCATCAAAATTGGCGTTTTCTTCCACGGGCTGCCCATCCAGAAGGACGAAACGGTACTGAAAAACCTCTCTTGCCTCATGCCTCATGACTCCAATAATGTGGTCGGGCCGCCTAGCCGTATCATGGCACTCCAAAAAAGTGTGTATCTTGTGTGTGTGCATTAGCGATATCTGTGAGAGAAAGAGACTGTGATGGTCGACATAGAGATAGATTTAATAAATTTAGAAAATCTTAAAATAATAATATTCAAAGATTCAAGTATGGACATCAAAAATATATTTCTTCTGTTTGGAATCGTTTAAAAGTAAAAGCCTGATACATTTCTTCTCAGGATTCTATGTATTACAAGAGGCTAACAAAATATTGAATATTCAGCTATACAAGTAATATTTCTTAGATTTTTATTATACCATAGATATAATTCTGTGTTGAATAAATATTGTTTGCCAATCCTAATAGACTCGACCTTGTGAGTAGGTGCGAACGAGCCTTTATTATTTATGAAACGGAATAGCAAGTCTCGCGTGTAGCGAGTGCTTTACTCTTATTTTAACGAAACGGACCAATCACAGGCACGCGTTACCTTTCGACGGGTTGAGCCGGAGGCGACCGTCCTGATGGCTGAGTCCGGCCAATGGCGAGCGCCGGCGGTGAGGTCATCGCGCATAGGATGAGTCACTGCACTAGCGTGGATTTCAGAGGTATGGTGAAATCATTACTATAAAAGGAGCGAAAACGATATACTCAGCCCCTTCAGTTCGAGACCAGACTTGCGAGCGGGAGCGCTGCCCAACAGACTACCGACGGAGCCCTGAGTTCCAGAACATCATTTGCGGATGGAGTTGCTGCCCGGACGTATGGAGGAATCTACCAATCATCAGTACCAGAGAGGATCATACCGCCACTGTGTAACAGCTAAGGAACATATTTATATTATCTATTACGGTTAATTATTTTCACTATCGAAATGTATTTATTTTGGGAATATTTGAGTTCGGAATAATTGTGTAATTAAATATCACGATTGCTTGTGTGATATTGGTTCAAATCGTACGAGAATTCCTTCCAAACGGATGTATTTTTATGCAAAGCGAATTTCATACCGTTTATGCTGAAAATTGAATACACGGAGTTCTATATGAATTACTTAGTAGCATTATAATAATTACTGTATTGCGTAGGTATTGCGCAATCATTACACTCGGTCTACAACTAACTCTTTATGAATCGAGTACCTCGGTATATTCAGCTTAATAAGTGGCTTCAGAATGACGAGTAAAGGACAGAATGGGGAGATCTAACTAAAGATTGGGGATATCTGGTTTATGTTAGCCTAGCTGGCTGAGGGGTGGATGATTGCCGGCACTTGGGCGTGGAACCCGCACAAGCCCCTGCAGGGCCCCTTAAAGGCGGGGTCCTCCTTGTTGCTCGGGGTCGTCAATAAACCGACCACCTAACCTCATCTGGCGCAAACTACTTAAACCAACAAAAAGGTTCCCTTTGTCTTTGGAAGGATTTCCATGCTTGAATGCTGTAAAATCTTGATAGAAAACGTTAACTTCTATTTCGTCCTCTGTAAGAAAGACAGGGCCAGAATAAATATAAAAATCATTCACTCATATGGAATAGCTGGGATATTATAAATATGTTACTAACACTCTAACATTTGTCCAAAGTAAATGTTGCAAGATGCAGAATCGTGGGACGCCGCTCTGAAAAGGCATAATGAGATTGCACAATAATTTGTAACATCGCTGACTATGCCCGCAAAGGAGGCTAATGTCGTCATCAATTCGTACCAAAAGAGTACATGATTCTTCAAACACCGGCCTAAAAGAAAGGCGCCTCAAGACAACACACATCATCAGAAACTCGTACCAAAAGAGTACGGCCTTCTCAATTATAAGCCTAAAAGAGGGGCGTCACGGGATCACATCTCGTAAAGAAGAGATAGAGTCTCGGGATGCAGTAAGTTCCGGAGGAACAAGGGGGGCCGTTTAGTCACTTAGGAAGTCGGCCACCGGGTTTAGGCGGGCGCGGAGCCTCAACCCCTCTCAGCAGAGATGCTGAGGGTTTAAAAAACCAAAATTTAGCATTCAAAGAAACTATTATTTCATATAAACTCACGGGCTGTTGTAGAATCCTTTCGAACAAACCATCCCCGAGACCTTATCTATTTATTCATAAAGAAGTTTCACTTCACGAAATGTGGTATTTCGTAGATAGCAAATATATGTATTATTTTCCCACGGAATTAATATGAACAGGTTCATGCACGTCTAGAACGAAACCATTCAAGGTAAGAATTTGCTAATACAAAGTGTTTATAATTATTAATTTCAGTGTTATTTAATATGTGTGAATTTTTTCCCTTTGCGCCGTTCGAACGATTTTACTGGTTTGTCTCAAATCGAAAATGTTTTATTTCTAATACACGAATTCTTTCTAGTGTATGTATTTTATTGTAACATAAATGTATAGATTATTAGGTTCGTTAGATGTTTTTATTACGTAATATTATGCAATTGTTTCCACACTGCTCCTATAAAAGAATTTGAAGTTATTACGATACACAACGGGGTCCTTCATCCATTAGACGAATCATGTGCCAATTCAACGACGTATTACGAATAGTATATATTGTATTTATCGAGATTTAGTCGCATTTATTATTTCTAGTGAGGTTTTTAGTATTGGTTCCAGGCGCCATTATGAGGCGGAAATAGTTCATATTCATAGCCCGACTGCAATAGGTATTTTTGTCGCGTAAGAGGTAGCACTTTTAGGAATATAACTGTGTTTTATGTTTCGTCCCTGACGGACAGGATGGTATAGCTGTGGCTATTTAGGTAATATACTTAGTAAATGCAAAGGGCATTAGGTATTTTCAATATAGTATGCGAACCCAAGATGTTAGAAATATTTTAGTTAATATTTTTAGTTAATTTTGCATTCAAAAGCGCAATTTTCACAGAATAATTATTTCCAGTTAATAATATATATTTTAGTTAAATGTATAGTTAGCACAGGCAGAGTATTAATATTGTATAGAATACATTATTTTTATATTTCATAGAAGAAATATTTTATTCCGCGATCCTTTTATAGTTACAGCGTATCTGTCGACCTCAGCCGTTGCCACCCGCGCCATACAACTATTTTCGCTAACATCAGACAGCAAATGACTTTATTTATAGCAATGAAATTTATATTATTTAATATTATTTACCACGACGTATTTTTGACGGGTCACCCCATAGGATCCACCACAGTGGTTGTCCGCGACCAGGAGGTCGAAATGAAAAATATAATAATAAAACTAAACTCGCGTCAACTATTTTACGACTGAATAATATTTTTCATATAATAGAAAGCATCTCTAGAAAATACCGTCATTTGACGAGGACCCACTAACTACTGAATCATCACATTGTTAGCCGCGGCCAGGAGTTGGCAAATCAATTGAACGTAATAGCTAAAATTAAATTTCAACTCGCGACGAGTAAGCATCGACATTTTAAAACAATTATTAATACAGAATTCATCGTTAATACGTTAGGAAGACCCCATCTATCACGCGGATCAGCACAGTGCTTACCGTGACCAGGAGAACGATTTATATTGAAATACAATAAAATGCTTTATAATATTAATTTAACATCATTTCGACATTAAATACAGTCCGCTCGATTTGATTAGGATCCCCACTATCTAACAGGGTCATTACAGTGGTGCCGGTGACCAGACAGGAGCGTATTCGTTGGACTCATTTGCATAGTAAAAAAAAAAAAAAATCATTTTGGTTTAGTTAATATTATAAATGAAAGAAAATATTTGATTATAAAAGCGGTTTTATTTAAACAATCGCGGACCACGGTCCGTGACATCAAAGGAAAAAGATTGAGCATTTATGTGAACCACGTACTGAGATTTGTAGACAAACGTGATACTAGTTATTAGAAATTTCTTTAGGTTGTTTGTCATATAGATAGTTGGCATTTTTATTATTTAATATTTTGTGAACGAAAATTATTGTAGTAATTTTGGTCCTTGTGATATATTAGTTCGATTTTGGAATGCCTGTTTCTTTGTAAAAGTATTGCTCCATTTTATAGAATATGTGATTTATTTCATATCTCATTCATTTTATGTGGTTTGAAGTCAAATGATTCACATTTGAAAAATATTTTAATAATTGTTTGAATGCGATCTCACAAGTAAGCCACCGTCACAATCTAAAAAAGACCATCGGGATTTGCGGATCGCAGTATAACAAATATGTAGTTAGGATTCAAACGATTCACGTTTGAAAGGTTTTAATTATTGCATTTGTTTTCTCGCAAGTATGCCACTGTCACGGCCTAGGCCATCGGGATTTGCGAATCGCAGTGTAACAAATATGTAGTTGAGATTCAAACGATTCACATTTGAATGGTTTTAATTATTGCGTTTGTGTTTGTGTTTCGCAAATATACCACCGAACACGGCCAAAGCCGCCGGGTTTGCGAGCGCTGTGTAGTGGGAGAACACGCGCGACACGGCTCCCCATACAGTACCGTCCCGGGTCATGTTCCGCCCGACTGCGAGCGTTCCCGAAATAGACCGGAGACGTTTGAGGGTTTAAGGTTTAACAAGTTCGACCTTCGCGCTCGGGCTAGTACGAAGGGACAGTTAGCTGCTCCACTGAAACGGATTCGCACGGCGCCCGAAATGCAAAAATACACACCTGTATTGCGGGCAGATCACCGCGACAGATTTCAGCGCGCGCCACGGAGGGTTTATGATAGCTTAAAATTCGGTTTTAATTTAATTTCTTATATTAATATAAACTAATAATTAACCCACGCTAGATAAAATCTGTTCAGTGGCAAATATTTTCGCTTACGAGTTATGCAATAGTAATTAATAATAATAGCAGAAAAATATAAAAGTAAAAATAAATATAAAAACCGGATAACAATTTAGTAGAAAATATAAACACGAGAATATATGAATCTAAAAGAAAAGAAGATATAAAAACGAAAACTTTTAGTATACGGGTACACGTGATTTTGCCATGTGAACATTTGATATATATTTTATTTTATAAAAAAAATTATAAATCCGATGTTTTATAATATTTACTTTTCTCTTTCGGTTATGTACTTTTATGATACAAATGCAAAAAATATTTTAATAATTATCCGTCTGGTTTCATAATTAAAAATTAATATAAATTAATTTTAATTAAATTGAGGTTAATGTAAATTAAATAAATCCACACTTGTTATATATTTGTCTTATGGATATTAAAAAGGGTTTCTATATTTGAAAAAAAAAAGATCTTTAAATTCAGCTAAATTTTTACAGATAATAATTACACAAAAAATTAATTGATTATAGTATTCGTACAAATCTACTTATATTATTTGATAACTTTCACGTGCATGTTTCGGAGATACCTTTTTATCGTCAAGGTGTTATATTGCAAATTGTCCTTAAAAATAAAATGTCAATCTACAATGTTGCTGAATTAATTGAAAAAAAAAATAATTTCCTTCATTGATTTATTATGGTCCTTAATTATTTTAATTATCTAAATGTGTTCTTAATTGTTATACACAGTTATATACGGTTCTGGTTATTCAAACTAATTATAATTTCTTTGTTGTATGCAGGATTGATAGACTTGTTCGTAATATAAACACAGACGCGTATTGTTGCACGAAATAATTATTTGAGTTTCTTGTTTTGATCTAAAATTATTTTGATTTGAATTACAAGAATAAAATTGCTTCCATTTTTATTTACAAGACGGCCTGGCATATGAATTAAAATGGTCATACTACCGCCATCTAGCGGAAATCAGAGAAAGTTTTGAGCCTTCGCTAGTATTAGTCTATAGGAAGCGGTAATAGAGAGCGCAATATATATATACTCTTAGTAACGAATAATTAAAAATTGGACTTGTTTTTTTTTATATATATTCCTTTGTTTCGCTTCATTGCAACGTTAATTGAAATTGTTTTATCTTCATTAATAAATATTATATTACAATATACGTTGATATAGCTTATTTATAGGCAGAGTAGAAATAAACATCTCACTACTTCAAATTTCGTACGTATCTATATAAGGATTGTTTTAGTTTTAGGCGCAATCTTCTTGGAAATAATACAAAAGTAAATCCGGAATTAACGATATGTGAGTTTCTTCAAGTTTTGAGAAATCGTAACGCTATGATTGATAAAGCATTTATTGTTTTTACTATACATTGGGTGTATGTAGAAATCCTTTTGAATAGTGATAAAATAAAATAAAAAAGAAATTTTTCAGGAGAGCTTTTGAATTCTTCTGGAACATTTTGAAAAAAAAAAAATTTTGAAAATAGATTTTTAGTAGATTAAATAGTAGTAGCATAACGAAATCATTAGCTTCATCCACCTTCATGCGTCGTCGTGGCATTACTTTTAGATTGAGGTAGAAAGGTTGGACGTTTGGATCTTGAATAGATTCCAGTCGTATAGCAAACCGAATTATACGTTAGGAATTCTTGATTCAGTTACACACATACATCTTCTGTGGATATCAGTGTTGGTGATGACTACTACAGCTAGTACAGATATTAGGGTTCACCTCTTCTGATTTGTAACAGTGTACTTCGTTAAACATGTTCGCGTTGTTAAAGGAAAACTTTAAAATTTTATAATGTTGAATATACTTGAGATTCTTTCATCAGCGGGGGGAAATATGGGGATGAATACATATAAGTAGAAGTTGTTTTAGGTTTTCAATAAGTTTTGGGAGGAACGATATTACAGTTATACGGAGGAGTCGCGCCTGATTATTTGACAAACGCTTAACAATTTGGGGGAAGACAGGTTAGTAAGGAATAGTTATGGGAAACTTTTCTTGACATCTGGATGCACTTCTTCTACAAACATGCGTCGTCTTTAGATATCACTCTTGAGGGTTGGCTGGAAAGTTAGTTGAGACGGATAATAGTTATATATACTTTTACGTTCTACAATTATCGACGAGGTTGTTCCTACCCTTTTCTTCCTCTTCTTCTTCTTCGTCTTCTTGTTATTCGTATATGCTATCTGTTATATATATATTTTTTCTTTCCCCCTTTTATGTATACTGACATCAACAGCGTCTTCTTCTTCTTCGGTACGAAGGTTTTTTTTTATTGGTTATGTTCACTCTAGTCTTCTTCTTCTTTGAATACGTACCGTTTATGCTTTACTTTTCAAATACCTTCTCTTCTATAAATAGCAATTATTACAATACTTTGCAACTACTTTTTCGTCTTATGGTATATCTTTCGACTTCTTCTCTACTTTCTTCTTCTTCTTCTTTTCCTATAACTACATTCATTTGGTCTTCTTCCGTTTATCTTATACTTATCAACTGTTTTCTTCGTCTTCTCTTCATCTTCTTCTTCTTCTTCTTTTCCTATAACTACATTCATGTCGTCTTCTTCTGTTTATCTTATAATTTTAGACTCTTTTTCTACGTCTTTTCTTCATCTTCTTTTGTTCTTTACCTACTACTACATTCGCGTCTTCTTCTAATTTTATAACATTCGACGTCTTCTTCTTCGTCTTTATCTATTACTACACTCGGTTGTGACTTTTCTTCTTTATCTTATGCCTTTCAATGGATTCATTTTCTTCTTCTTCTGTCGTCATCCACTACTTTTATGGCTTTTTTCTTCCTCTTCTTCATCATATTACACCAACAATAAATTGTGGCAGTCATTACAGTATACGTAGAATATTGGGGACAATAGGTTGATTCTACATAATAGGAAACGTTCTGCGCATATGCATAAGGTTCATAACACAGGTGGGGTACTAGAGTTCATTTTGTCGCGGTTTGCAATTATAGTAGGAATATACGGTTGACCATTCACTCGGTTAAAATAGGACTATACGAGTTTCAGATAGAAGAGGTTGTATAGTTTGGGGGAAGGGGGAATAAGAATTGTGTTACAAGATGGTGAACACTTGTCGGGGTACACCATGGTAGGATAGCAAGGAATAGTTATTGGAAACCTTCTTGACAACTGGGTTATGGTTGAAGCTCTACTTCTTTAACAAATATGCATCGTCTTTGGGCATCTCTTTTGAGGGTTAGCTGGACAGTTAGTTGAAACGACGTCCAACGGTTATTGAAGGGACTTGTCCATTTGCGACTAGTCATTAGAAAATTTGGAGGCGGACTGCACTTTTTCTTTTTAGAGTGGATAGCAAGTATCATCGTCATCATGTTTACTCGTGTACAGGAGATATTGAGATCGAAGGGTTTGCTCTATATATTAGGAAGCTGATTGTTAAGTTTATATGAATAGGTTGTACATTAATTCGTAGGTTAACATAATTCTGGAACTTCAGATTTATCGTAGCTCGCATTTCATAGGAGAAATATACAGTTAATATTTACTCGGTTGAGTTGGTTTGTATAGCTTGAAGGGGATGTGGGGAGTGTTAGTGGGAGTATATTCTGGGGGAAGGGAGGTATATGCTGGGGAAAGTAGTATAGAGTTGCGAGGTGGTGAACACTAGGAGTGTACCATTGTAAGGGAAGCAAGGAGGATAACAAAGTGGGGGAAGGAGTGTTCCTTTTAAGTGTTGATAACAGGATGGAGCTTGAGTAGTTAGCAGACACAATGATGAGATTACTGAGGCATTCAATCGATTATGAAGAATCGAACCTTTTCAGTCAATTGAATAAATTAGATACAGTCCCTTTTGCTTTCAAATCTTATATTTATGTTAGTTGTACACTTTTCATTTGAATGATAGACAGATGGTTTACAGTAGCTTTAAATACGCAAAAAGGATTCCATTGAAAAGGAATTCTACCCTAATAGAAATATAGTACGCGGGGAAAGGAAAGAACAACGATTTATTTTAAAAGGAATTTTAGAAACTCTTGATAAGTATCACGAAATATACTATCCTATTGGGTTATTTAGCAGATAGGCTTGGTCTGATAGATCATTCCTCTCTCTAAATAAGGGGGAAGCTGTGATGGTCGACATAGAGATAGATTTAATAAATTTAGAAAATCTTAAAATAATAATATTCAAAAAAGTCAAGTATGGACATCAAAAATATATTTCTTCTGTTTGGAATCGTTTAAAAGTAAAAGCCTGATATATTTCTTCTCAAGATTCTATGTATTACAAGAGGCTAACAAAATATTGAATATTCAGCTATACAAGTAATATTTCTTAGATTTTTATTATACCATAGATATAATTCTGTGTTGAATAAATATTGTTTGCCAATCCTAATAGACTCGACCTTGTGAGTAGGTGCGAACGAGCCTTTATTATTTATGAAACGGAATAGCAAGTCTCGTGTGTAGCGAGTGCTTTACTCTTATTTTAACGAAACGGACCAATCACAGGCACGCGTTACCTTTCGACGGGTTGAGCCGGAGGCGACCGTCCTGATGGCTGAGTCCGGCCAATGGCGAGCGCCGGCGGTGAGGTCATCGCGCATAGGATGAGTCACTGCACTAGCGTGGATTTCAGAGGTATGGTGAAATCATTACTATAAAAGGAGCGAACACGATATACTCAGCCCTTCAGTTCGAGACCAGACTTGCGAGCGGGAGCGCTGCCCAACAGACTACCGACGGAGCCCTGAGTTCCAGAACATCATTTGCGGATGGAGTTGCTGCCCGGACGTATGGAGGAATCTACCAATCATCAGTACCAGAGAGGATCATACCGCCACTGTGTAACAGCTAAGGAACATATTTATATTATCTATTACGGTTAATTATTTTCACTATCGAAATGTATTTATTTTGGGAATATTTGAGTTCGGAATAATTGTGTAATTAAATATCACGATTGCTTGTGTGATATTGGTTCAAATCGTACGAGAATTCCTTCCAAACGGATGTATTTTTATGCAAAGCGAATTTCATACCGTTTATGCTGAAAATTGAATACACGGAGTTCTATATGAATTACTTAGTAGCATTATAATAATTACTGTATTGCGTAGGTATTGCGCAATCATTACACTCGGTCTACAACTAACTCTTTATGAATCGAGTACCTCGGTATATTCAGCTTAATAAGTGGCTTCAGAATGACGAGTAAAGGACAGAATGGGGAGATCTAACTAAAGATTGGGGATATCTGGTTTATGTTAGCCTAGCTGGCTGAGGGGTGGATGATTGCCGGCACTTGGGCGTGGAACCCGCACAAGCCCCTGCAGGGCCCCTTAAAGGCGGGGTCCTCCTTGTTGCTCGGGGTCGTCAATAAACCGACCACCTAACCTCATCTGGCGCAAACTACTTAAACCAACAAAAAGGTTCCCTTTGTCTTTGGAAGGATTTCCATGCTTGAATGCTGTAAAACCTTGATAGAAAACGTTAACTTCTATTTCGTCCTCTGTAAGAAAGACAGGGCCAGAATAAATATAAAAATCATTCACTCATATGGAATAGCTGGGATATTATAAATATGTTACTAACACTCTAACATTTGTCCAAAGTAAATGTTGCAAGATGCAGAATCGTGGGACGCCGCTCTGAAAAGGCATAATGAGATTGCACAATAATTTGTAACATCGCTGACTATGCCCGCAAAGGAGGCTAATGTCGTCATCAATTCGTACCAAAAGAGTACATGATTCTTCAAACACCGGCCTAAAAGAAAGGCGCCTCAAGACAACACACATCATCAGAAACTCGTACCAAAAGAGTACGGCCTTCTCAATTATAAGCCTAAAAGAGGGGCGTCACGGGATCACATCTCGTAAAGAAGAGATAGAGTCTCGGGATGCAGTAAGTTCCGGAGGAACAAGGGGGGCCGTTTAGTCACTTAGGAAGTCGGCCACCGGGTTTAGGCGGGCGCGGAGCCTCTACCCCTCTCAGCAGAGATGCTGAGGGTTTAAAAAACCAAAATTTAGCATTCAAAGAAACTATTATTTCATATAAACTCACGGGCTGTTGTAGAATCCTTTCGAACAAACCATCCCCGAGACCTTATCTATTTATTCATAAAGAAGTTTCACTTCACGAAATGTGGTATTTCGTAGATAGCAAATATATGTATTATTTTCCCACGGAATTAATATGAACAGGTTCATGCACGTCTAGAACGAAACCATTCAAGGTAAGAATTTGCTAATACAAAGTGTTTATAATTATTAATTTCAGTGTTATTTAATATGTGTGAATTTTTCCCTTTGCGCCGTTCGAACGATTTTACTGGTTTGTCTCAAATCGAAAATGTTTTATTTCTAATACACGAATTCTTTCTAGTGTATGTATTTTATTGTAACATAAATGTATCGATTATTAGGTTCGTTAGATGTTTTTATTACGTAATATTATGCAATTGTTTCCACACTGCTCCTATAAAAGAATTTGAAGTTATTACGATACACAACGGGGTCCTTCATCCATTAGACGAATCATGTGCCAATTCAACGACGTATTACGAATAGTATATATTGTATTTATCGAGATTTAGTCGCATTTATTATTTCTAGTGAGGTTTTTAGTATTGGTTCCAGGCGCCATTATGAGGCGGAAATAGTTCATATTCATAGCTCGACTGCAATAGGTATTTTTGTCGCGTAAGAGGTAGCACTTTTAGAAATATAACTACGTTTTATGTTTCGTCCCTGACGGACAGGATGGTATAGCTGTGGCTATTTAGGTAATATACTTAGTAAATGCAAAGGGCATTAGGTATTTTCAATATAGTATGCGAACCCAAGATGTTAGAAATATTTTAGTTAATATTTTTAGTTAATTTTGCATTCAAAAGCGCAATTTTCACAGAATATTTATTTCCAGTTAATAATATATATTTTAGTTAAATGTATAGTTAGCACAGGCAGAGTATTAATATTGTATAGAATACATTATTTAATATTTCATAGAAGAAAATATTTTATTCCGCGATCCTTTTATAGTTACAGCGTATCTGTCGACCTCAGCCGTTGCCACCCGCGCCATACAACTATTTTCGCTAACATCAGACAGCAAATGACTTTATTTATAGCAATGAAATTTATATTATTTACCACGACGTATTTTTGACGGGTCACCCCATAGGATCCACCACAGTGGTTGTCCGCGACCAGGAGGTCGAAATGAAAAATATAATAATAAAACTAAACTCGCGTCAACTATTTTACGACTGAATAATATTTTTCATATAATAGAAAGCATCTCTAGAAAATACCGTCATTTGACGAGGACCCACTAACTACTGAATCATCACATTGTTAGCCGCGGCCAGGAGTCAGCAAATCAATTGAACGTAATAGCTAAAATTAAATTTCAACTCGCGACGAGTAAGCATCGACATTTTAAAACAATTATTAATACAGAATTCATCGTTAATACGTTAGGAAGACCCCATCTATCACGCGGATCAGCACAGTGCTTACCGTGACCAGGAGAACGATTTATATTGAAATACAATAAAATGCTTTATAATATTAATTTAACATCATTTCGACATTAAATACAGTCCGCTCGATTTGATTAGGATCCCCACTATCTAACAGGGTCATTACAAGACATAGTAAAATGAATCGCTTCATATGAATGAGAGATTGGCCAATCACTCTTCTCCCATCCGCATCCTGACTTCTACCTCCTCACCCTTTCCCCCCATTCCTATTCTGGTGTTAACACACAGTCAACAAACATACATTAATTAACCCGTTTCTTCAAAAACTTTTCAAATTTAGTCGATTTACATTATTTATCTTTAATATTTGTCGTTTAGTACTATTTATTAATTAACTAAATTAATGTATATTATTCAACATTGATCTAAATTTGTTGCGCCTCAAACATTTGTGAACCTTTTTATTTGTACAGTATGCTTTGTGTTGTACAATATGCTCTAACATTATAATGATTGAAAATATTTCGATAAATAAATAAATAACCTAAATGTATCACTTACTAGTTTCAGTTGATGAGGGGTATTACCAGAGTCAATATTATTATTCAGATATGATTTATATTTATTTCATTCTCTTTGCATAAAATAATTATACATAAGAAAATCTATATAGGAACAATTCCATAGAGACCGATTTGACTGTAGCTAACTGTACAGTGTAGCAAAAATCGATCAGTAAGATTTGAAATCAGATCCTATTGTACACTGCCATTTCTAAAAATTTCTTTCAAAAATTCAGTAAGAATAATGATTGGTGTTTTTGTAGAGACGCCATATCCCGCGCCATCTGGAAGTCCGATGAGTCGTTGCGACTCCCGCTGCTGCGCAACCTGACCGACCTGCTGAGCAGGACCTTCAGCTCGCAGTTCGTCTTTCCGGTATTGGGACACGAGGAACCCAACACCTTCATGGACCTCAAGGAGCTGTGGCAACACTGGCTGCCCACAGAGGCACTGCAGACCTTCGAAGTTGGTAAGGAGAAATAAAACATTTTTTTTAATATTTACAGCACAAAAAATAATGTGGTTAGAGGTTGTTTTGGTAGTCTCATGTTTTGGCTGTCTATATATCTATGGATTTGTGTTGGATGTCACGAAATCGTAATACCAGAGCGAGAAAACTGGCGGCCTGGAACGTTGGCCTCTCTCTCTAAACTGAATGATCGTCTATCTAATCCTCGTACAATTCTCGTCTTTTGACCGATCTCAATCAATTTTGTGTAGTGATCCTTTAGAACTCAGGGCATAATATAGATAACTTTCCAACTCTCTCAATACTCCAAACCATTGTACATCCACATATATGTCATTCATTCCAATTTTTTTCAACCTCTGAGACCTTGCAAAAAACAAGGCCGCTCTCTGATGGCCATCTTACTCCAAGATAAAAATGTGTAATATATTATATTAAATTTAATCCCTTCTAAATTTTGCATAGATAAACTTAAGGACCTTGATAAAAATATAGGTACTCGTAGACTCCCCCAGATAATATTTACTGCTTGCACAAAGCGACGTTATTCAGCTTCCTTTTAACCGTCATTTTAAAATATGAATAAACTCTTTACTTAAATTATATAAAACCCGGAAAAGTATTTTATAAACATCTTTCATAGTAAATATTACTATTCCATTAATTAAGACTAGCAGGTAAGCAATCGATTGTCGCTGCTAGGCCCTGCGGGCAGCTATACTGTCTCTCGCTGCTATTATTGCCCACTACGCAGCCATTGATATATGCAATTTGTTATCAGCTGTACTGGTTGCTGCGCGGCCGATAGTGGCCACTGTGCGGCTATTAGTGTCTGCAATGAAGTATCGCCCATTGGCTGTTGCTTTTGAAAACCTAAACCATGCACTATACACTGGGCTTTCGAAGCAATCATAATTTAGATGATCCGTTGCCGTGGATACTTTCGACTTTTCTTTGAGTGCTAATTGTATCTTCTTCGGTGATCCCTCGATTAGAGGATGACGTCTACCACGGTGTATATATATGTGAGTTCATTATGTTGGCCAAATACAGGTCAGTGCGTAGTATTATTTAAGAATAGGTGATGTTGAACTGTACCATCCACATGAATCTTGAAATAATGGAGAGCTTAATCCAATGGCAAGGATGTTCCGAGACGACTAGTGCCTTCCACTATTTTGCGGCCTTGATCCGGTCTACGTACAAGGCTTTGTGCAGAAACTTTGTACAAGAACTTCCTCCTGCATTTCTTTATTTAAGCTTTATTTTCTATTGTATCTAAAGTGGTGCTAGATAAATCTCTGATAATAAAAGTGCTTACTAATGTGTCAAAAACTTAAAAACTCGAAATAGAATGTGGCGCAACATTACAACCAGCATCATTTGAATGCGCTCATAATCACCCAAAAATTCATCATTAAATAGCTTCAAATCTCATTCAGTAGCTTAGTCTTGCTATAAAAAACACATCTCCAATAATAACCCTCGTAGTACAATGCTTCTCGTGCCGGTGGCTCCTGGTCTCTTTAGTATTACAAGCTGAAATCGGCGAAGAGTGGCGTATGCACCGGCGTATGGCTGGAACATCGTCGGCCGTACCGGGTCACATATTGGTGGTATCGATGGAACTCGATGCAAGCGGCGTGAAGTCCAGCAGGCCTAGATCATCCACATTATCTGAGATTTTTGATATAATTAATAAAAAAACTTTATTTTCACCACTTATGGTATTGAAAATATCCACATGCTTCAGGGCCAATGGTCCCTTTGTCAGGATATAATGTATAGATATTTGACATGTGTATACTGGCAAGAGATAAATTACCAAGTACTAGAAAATTCGTTTTAATTTAAGGTAAAAAGTGAATCATGTCGTTTAATGCCTTATTTATAAAAAAATGACGCGGCACATAATACTTATTCGATATGCATTCTCATATCACTAGGAAATAAATACAGATAGGACTTCAGTGCTTACTGTATTGGCGAAGGCATACCTACAGTACTTATCCGTATACTTGTATTAAAAACATATTGTTGGCATTTAGTGCTTTATTTATTTCTAGTATCCATGTATGAATTAGAACTAGCAATCTTCTCAAATGAAATTAAAAAAAAAAGATAAATAAGCATTGCGTTTTTCAGCACAAAATTATCGTATTTGAACTGTATCATTTCCAAATAGAATAATAAATCATCAACCATAAAACTATCAAATTGGCAAAATATGTTCCTTAAAAGTTACCAAAATTTCATGACATATTTCTACAAATGTACTCATTGCCAAGTCTATTGTACACTGGGCAATGATGATTGAATTCGGTAGTTTGATGGTATATTTTTTAAAATAATATATTTCTTAGACGCATAGATACGGGGATCCAGAGACGTCCTTCGGCAAGAAAAACAAGGCTTTCGATTTTTTAATTAATAATTTTATATAGGACATGTATGATAATTCCATTATAATTTGATAACATAATCATGTTTTTCTCTTATTACTAATGTATTACTTGTTTTTTGATTAAAAATCGATTCTCGATAGTTATTTTGTGAGTAATAGATAGCAAACAGAACATTCCAAAATTTTCGATAAATCAAGTAATGGTGTTATTATTTATCACAAATGTTATAATGAAAAGAATTTTCTATACACATTTATCAAATTATAAAGCACTTTGTATTATAATGCGAACGGTACTTCAATTAAAATAAATAGATATATCCATTTCATGCATATAAAATAACAAATATTGTAATTTGTCGATACTCCTAAATTACGCTGATGAAAAATACAGTATGAATAGGGCAAATGAATCTGAATTGTACTGAAACCATCACAGCCGCACATATATACGTACGAGTACAATACGAAATCAATAAAATGAAACAACAGTAAAAATATTTATTTCAACAAATACGGGCTTCATTACAATTCTTTTGCCAAACATCGTAATTATAGAGCTACGTACACGGAATACTTGTCACATAAATATTTTTACTATCTTCGAAATAAACTAAACGCTTGTGCTATAATAGGACTATATGCGACCCTCGTAGCCCAGTGGGCATGATTTATTCAAGCTTGGGTGTTTTTGTGATGTATTTTTCTTAATTAATTTTGCCTCTTGTTCTGTTGCAGCGTAAAAAATAAAAAATAAAAATAAAATAAAGAAAAAACTTGATTGTTTTCAAGTACACATTATTATTGTGAAGTTGCAATTTTTTCAGAAAGAAGTTCTGTGAAATTTTAAAACCAAATCCCGGTAGAAGCCAAATATTTTTTCGTGGATTTGATTTTTCTGTATGTCCTTCTAATTGATTAATTAATTTGGTTTTAAAATTTCACAGAACTTTGTTCTAAAAAAATTGCATCTTCACAATATGAATGTGTTCTGGAATATAATATGTATGTGTGTTGTATCAAATGTGCTCAAAAATAAAAAAAATAATTAAATGGTTGATTCTGGCGTCCCCTAGAGACAGTTACACAAATTAATTTGTGCCTACCGTACCAGAAAAAGTGGATCGCTCTAAAAATGGATAATGTATGTTTATCAATTAATAAAATGAGACTTACAGATAAGGTCGATATATTGACGGAAATGTACAAGGCCGCTAAAGCGTCCGGGATAGGAGGAGATCCGTGGTTCGAATCCCGGTAGCAGCCAAATATTTTTCGTGGATTTGTTTTTTCTGTATGCCTTTGTAATTGATTAATTGATTTGGCTTTAAAAAAATTGATGTTGTGTTGAGATGACTTATTATAAAAGCCGACCGCTTGTACTCTAGGCTTTAGAAAAAGCTTTTGAGAAACGATCTTCAGTACTTGCATGGAGTAAACAAAATAATAATATTTACTTGAAATATTTTTTTTTTTACTCTTTTACAGGAGAGGAGGTCCAATTACACAATAGAAATACATCACAAAACACTCAGGCTTGATTAAATCACATAATTTTTATTAAACTGTCAAAAAGTCCAGAATTGTGTGTGCTCTCTGGCGTCGCGATATTTATAGAGCTTATTCCATCTAGAATTTCCTTACCAAAATTATTTCCATCTTCATCTATGATGCTTTTAAATTTCTATTTAACTGTCAAAAAAGTCTAGCAATATTTTTACCATATCATTTGATTAATCAACTAAAATCAACAGAAATTTTTACGTCACTAATATGAAAAGAATAAGACTCACGAATATTTTCTATAATAATAATAAAAATAAAGCTCTCAACAATATTTTCATCATCAGCTTTGTTACTTTCAAATTTACATTGAACTGTTAATTTTAAAATCATAGTCTCGGGGCAAAATCCCTCGGTATTGCACTCAATTCTGGGCTTTCTATTGGAAGTTTGAACACGAAAATTCTCTAGATAAGAAAATTTACCGTTCAATAGTTTCTTTTGGTAATCCGCCATACTAATAAACTTTGGCATATCCGCTTCCACTATTTTGCCGACCCACTGTAAAGTCTTTCAACTTGTAATAATGATACACGCACAAAATATGTCTGGTAAAATTTCTGACTGACGCGAAAATTGAACTGTCCGTTCCGGAGTGATCATAAAATTTATGTTGCGCGCAATCTTAACATACACAGAGAACAATGTGTTCATAGATATCCAGAGAGCCCAAAAACCAGAGACTACTAGACATAAGTAATTGCCCGATTACTTGAGATATTAAATACCATAGACGTACTATAAATATAGACTAGTTACAAACCAAAATATCTGCTATACAGAACGACCACACAAATTGCTGTGAACATGGACGCACATTACGGGAGTTGGTCTAGGGGTGTCCAAAATGTATAAGTGTCTACGCGATATTAACTAGGTACTGCATATGATCACTGTGCAATGAAGAATATTATTAATAACATAGAGGCATAGGAATATTCGTTTCCAATACGTAGGTACACTCTTTTGGCTTTCGAAGAAATAAATAAAATTAAATTAAATTGCCTAAAAATTAAAAATCAAATATAAAAACAATTTATTAAACATTTTAGCAATTTACAGAATTATTCATTCAGAAAATCCATTTCATAAGATTTTCTACTTGTGAAGAAATATACCTTATACTTTTAAATTAATCTATCACTTTTTTTAGTATGTTTACCAGATTTATCTAAAAATTTATCTTCAAAATATTGAGAGCAGACAAACGCGTATTTTGACGGCTTCCAATTAAATCGTTTGATAGCGTCTAGCCATATTTGTTGTCAATATTTTGGGAATCTGAAACTGAAAAAAAATATCGATACAATACACAACCCTGTATATATTTGTACCTCTTTTAAACGTGTGCTGCGCTATAAGAAAAAAAGAGAAAATACCATACAGTAAATACTGCAATTCGCTACAACTTCATATGCATTCGTTCTTAAAAATTATGTTTTATTCTCCGTTCATATACGTGGTTATGAAAATAATTTTTATCTCTTTCTGACTGAAACATTAAGTTTGTAATAGAAGACAGCAGAAACTAGATGTCTCAGATTTAATTTTTAGTGACTTATCTAAATTTTTTGTAAGTCTATGTTAAATACACATAAAAATATAACGTCAAATTCTTTTCATATCTTTTGATTATTGCTTTCGACTTTCTCAGTTGATTCCTTTCTTGCGAACATGATTATTTCTTCCAGCATTTTTCAGTGAAAAAAAATCTCGGGCGAAACCGGGTTTTAATGCTAGATTACTAATACTTTATTTTGAAAATAGTCTACATAAAATTTGCAGTCTGTATTCATTTAATTCTATTTTCTCGACTATTTTAACGAAACGAACATACAAAATCTGATGGAATCTCCTCGACTTTACTTAAGCGCGTTCCTCCGTTGTATAAGATGGCATACCTATTCACCGGCTGAACTTCTCTCAAGTTATCTCATATCAAACATTTCTATGCAAATATTTGCAATCAAAGAGCTCTGACATTAAGATACGAAACCATTTAATGTCGTCAAAAGTTTCCCGGAAAGGTTCAAATGCAAGTCGTATTACGTTAGATTCGTCTTGTGGGCTATGTATAAATACCACCAAACTATAAATACATCTTTGTAAAGTTTAGTTTAAACAAAATTATGTTTTACACTATAATTTTGTTTATATACACTTCTTGTGTATGTAACAATTAATTACTATGTAAGTTAAGAGTGATACAATTTTTTTTACTTTCCGCTTCCTCTGAAATATTTAATATAAAAATCTCATAATTTTTTAATCACAAAATACGTACGAATAACCATTTCATAAAATTAATTTTAATCCAAAACAACCACTTATAATATTTTTATTTATTTATTAAATTTTTGTATACATATTACAACAACGGCTGTTTTATTGTTTTTTATGCCAGTAAGCATTTTTTCCAACCAAACACATAATTAAGTTAAGAATTGAAATATACGGGACAAGTTCCTTCTAATTTTTTGCCATAGAGTGATGATGAATTGGAGGACTGTCTGGGGGTGGAGGAATGGTTTCATTTTAGAATTGTGTATTAAATTTAATTTTTAGTGCATTTTATTTCTATCTGGGGGGTGAGTAGTGTAAAAGAAGAGAAAGCAGATGGTGCTACTATTTTACGCTGGGTCCTAAAGAAAAAGTATGCAAAATTTGTGTTTGATCGGTGTCAAACGATATTGATTTGTATTTTTACAAAAAGACAGACACTGAAAAACTTCTCAGGTTTTCACGGCTGTTCAGATACTCTGTTTGTAGTTTTCTGGAATATTCTATCGTGTATATCTGACCTCTCTGGCCGACGTTTCGGATCCAGAGAATTGAATTTTTACTAAAAGTTATATATAATTTCTTCAAATATTCTTAATATTTGAAGGAACTTTGCTAAAATATTCGAGCTAAAATGTTCAAGCTATCATGACCTAATATCAATGGTTAAGGACGTATGCGACATCAAAGTTTGCATTTTTTTTTTCAATATTTCTGACTTATTTTTTGGAAAACGTTGGACTATCATTACAGTAATTCATATCGATTATGAAAAATTCAATACAATATATATGTAATGTATATATATATATATTGGGGTAGTTACTAGAATTATTATTCCGCTGAAATGTAGGTGAATAAAACGAATTTAGACAGTTATATTGAATTTATGAAAACGGTTAAAACGGTTTACCACTCGCAAAGAAAACACGGAATCCCACTTATTCTAATGACGTGATGCTTTCTATCCCACATAAATATTTCTTCCCCGCTACAATAAACATTATTCACCCTTCAAGCACTTACTTCAGCATGGGAATCTCATGTCTCTGGTGAATGCGTAAAATACAGATAAAAAAATAATACACGTATTTTAAAAATATGAAAAAAGAAATTTTTAAATATTTGATTTTAATTTTTACCACACATAATATTATTGATTACTTTTATTTTATATTACAGTTTTTATATGATATTTATATTTTAGTTTCGAGAGGAGCAGTCCCTCTCATCATCGGGTACAGATAACAATGATAAGGACTGCTCCTACCGAAACTATTAATACTAGGAAATATTGTTTGTGAAGTAGGTACAAAGTTTTAATAAAAATCATATTTTAAATTAAAATGTTCAACAACTAAGTAACTGCCAAATCTTTTGATGAGAAATTAAATTTATTTTTATTCTTATATAAAATATTTGTTTGTTTTTTTTAACAAAAAAAAAATTATCCAGAAAACTTAGAGAATTTATGATATTTCGAATACTGTTTTTATTTTTTTTCTACCTTTATATATATACATTAAAAACATTAATGATGCTACTCACTGCCAAATCTTCAGTAACTGGAATTATGCTCCATCTATTTTGGACTGTAACAGATTATTTGTTTTTATCTGACTGATTTTATTACATTATTTGTCATTTTTTGACGCTAAATATAAAAAAGAGAGTATAAATTTACATTTTTTAAATGCACACGTTTACTCAAGGTTTTGTGTCAGCCGTATTTGATACCATTATATATTAGCCAGGACGGAAACTCAGTTTTATTCAATTAATAAAAATATGTAAAGAAATCTGTCATTGAGTGGAGTCGTGGGCTTATTCATGGTGGAGTTTGCGATAAGGCGAATATATTTTCGAAAGGCTTTCGACAGTGTATTGCAAGTTAGTACGTCACCACAACAACAACACATACAATTATCCATTAGTCCCTATGAATTATAGCCTCTGCAATGGTATCCGAACCGTCGGCCAGAAAGGTTGTAAAAACACCACACAATACTCCAGAAAACACAAACTAGAAGCTTCTGACCGGCCGTAAAAACCTCTATCTATAAGTAATTATTTATTATTAATTTACTGTAAAAAATGTATTAAGTAATCATATTCAAAATGTTCACAAAATATTCTAATTAGTCACTCTAGGACCATCTATTACTAAGAAACGAGTCCCGTAATATTTAATACGAAATAAATAAATGAAAATAAAGAGAAATACACAAATATCAAATAATAAAACTGAAAAATTAAATGCTGGAACCTGGATTCGAACCACGGACCTCTGTGTTTCGCGCACAGCGTGTTACCAATTTCACTATCCCAGCGACTTAACAAGTCGTTAATATTTGATAGTTATATGTTTCTCTTTGAATTATTAATTCACTTATTTATATTATTCCATTTTTATTCGGGAAGTAATCGACTGTTTTCAGTTTTATTATTTGATATTTGTGTATTTCTCTTTATTTTCATTTATTTATTTCGTATTAAATATTACGGGACTCATTTCCTTAAATAAATGAAAAATATGTTTAACAATATATATATATAACATATTTTCTTTCGTAATTGTAACATTAATTTACAATACCAAGAAATGACTTAATATTGTATAATAATAATTTTCCATTTTAAATTTTATTCAATTAAATAATCATCTTACGATCTTCATTTTAATGTCAATTACCTAGCGCGTGTGCTTTATTTCACTATAATTCTTAAACAGACAAGTAATATAATATTTATCAAAATTAATTAAGCTTATAAATTATCCTTTAATAATTGTATATTTCTTACATATTCAAGTTTCCAAGAAATTGAAGATATTCATATTTATATAAGGTATTAATATTGCGATTGTAATGAAGCAGCATATTTTATCATTATAATTAATATAAATTAACTTTGTTTAAACCACTTATTTATTGAAAAAAATCAACATGTTTCAAAGCCAATGGCTTCTTCATCAGGAAAAAGATGATTTATGAAGAAGCTGATGAAGAAGCCATTGGCTTTGAAACATGTTGATTTTTTTCAATAAATAAGTGGTTTAAACAAAGTTAATTTATATTAATTATAATTATGTTACCACAAAATAAATTTGCTACATTTGAAGAAGAAGTTATTTTATCATTCTCACATTTCACAATCAAAACCATGACTTTGACTGATAATGTTAAGAAGGAGATCTTACGAAGAATCTTGTAATTCGAGCTGTCGTCTCTCGGCCCAAGATGCGAGAAGGTAGTCGAAAGCGTGTCACCGTAATGCATTTTGTGTCAGGAAAGGTCATAAATCATTCAGAAACTCAAGAACACGATGTCTCTTGCTGATAACGCTTGACTTTTCTTTATCCGAAGCCTGTTCTTGTAATGCCATCCAGTTTCAAAGATACGAAGCCTTCTCACGCCAAATCATCCTCACACCATTTAATTTTGTTGACGTCAGTGCGAATTGCAAAAAATCTCAATAAACCAGAACAGATTAGTGGTAGGTACTTATATTCACCAATCCTACGGTTCACTTACAATTTTACAACATTTTTTAAAAACTTTTTTTAAAATGTCTTTTTGGTCACTTTTACCTAATATTTTTTTATTTTAAGAGTACATCGCTCTAAAAGCCTGCATTTTAGATACATATGGAGTGATTTTTTTACAAGGATTTGATTTTTTTATTGCCACTTTTAAGGATACACACAAAACATTTATTTTATTGGAAGGTTTATGAAAAAAAATCGGCCCCTTGTATCTTCCTGTAGAGCTCCATCTCCGTGACAAATTGAAAATTTGTCACGGAGATGGAGCTTTTTGGAGATGAAAATTTTTCTACAATGCAGTTAAGGAGGTGAAAAACTCAGTTACGGAGAAGCTCCAAGGGAACAGACATGACATGACCGTTTTTTTTTTCCAAAATTTGCCAATGAAATAATAATTTAACATGTATTTTAATAAGTTTCAATAAAAAAATAAATTTTCTTTTATAAAATCACACAATTTATATCTATATTTCTGGATCCCAGTGTGGTGTTGTAACCTTTTGATATAAGTTTCAACGTTTTTCAATCATACCTAAATTTATTAATTCGATTCTAACCTTTTTTCACCTAAGTATCTGTACCAAATACAGTCGTCTGCAAAAACTGTTAAAATTGTATACAATATTATATTTTACATTTGATTGACTCTATTGTTATATAAAATTGTAAAGGCTATATTTTGATTATCTTAAATTTTTTTTATTGTGTTCCATGGCCAGTCAAGATTACAGATTATTCCTGAGTATGGTGTCAGTATTCAATTAGTAAAATATTGAATATAATCTAAATATATGTGCATCGTACATATATTGTGACTTTGATAGATAACTAATTTAAGAGGTAATTGAGTATCAAATACCATTATATGCAACATAAATTAAAGTATTTTTTTAATAAAATATATTTTAATTTTTTTTTTAAGTAGAGATGCGAACACGGATTACGTGTTATTTATGTCACATCAATATTATTACTATTTTTAAACTAAGCTAAACGCTTTTGCTATGAAAATAGGACTTACTTGCTGGTTTGGAGTGAAATTTGAACCCAGGCGAGAGTCCTAACCATAAGACCAACAATCTTTTATGTTGTCTTAATTTTTATTAACTCGAACCATGTATTTGTAATACAGATTTGTAATATAAATAGTTCGTATAAAACGCCAAATTAAAAACAAAACTGAGGAAAAAAATATTAATTGAGAATTTGTCTTATTTAGTGGTTTATCAACAAAGGTTATAACTTTACTTGTATCATTTTATTTATTTGGGCGGAATTTATTTCATGAGTTATTAGTACGATTGGGCATATAGCACCAAAACCGATGTTTATCACACATATGGAAGTAAAATAATCCGTTTATTAGTTCTGCATTTTTGAATTTTATGAGACGCCTTTCACATTATGAGAGCATTATCAATCTCAGGTCCTGATAAGGCTATACGCATTGCATATAAATTAAAAATTTAGAACCAAAAAACGAGTGTTTTTATTCCAAAATAATAAAAAACCGATGTTGATGTCATTTTATATAGACTTATAACCTCTTCTGTACTTTGTGAGGAGATTCATAAACTATGTCTCAAAGTAACAAAACATTAATGGGAATATTTCAATTAAACAATTAAACAAGAAGAAGAAGGTAGATTTGTATTTGAGTTTATAAGATCTATTGTAATTAATTAATATGAATGTATTTCTGGTAAATACAATTTATTTATATATATGTATTGATGCACCTACAGACAAATATCAATGTGATGTTTTGTGGGTCTGAGATGTAAAAAAAAAAAAAAAAATTAATAAATAAAAAAAAATAAAAAAAATAAAAAATAAATAAAAAAAGTAAATAAAAAACTGTCAAAATGGAACTGTTTGTAAATTTTTGTAATTTTAATTGTAAAACAAGCATATTTATGGCAATCAATCTCTAAAAGGCCTTATTTCTATTTGTGTCTGAAATTATTGAAAGTTAACTATATATTTTAAAATACGCACTTTTGCCTCGATACCTAATCCAATCAATCAATACTTATTACTTTTTATGAAAATTTGAGTTTCATTACATTTTTACAATATTTTTTAAATTTTATAGCTATGGACATTATTTTAGTCAATTTTTTAGATTATCATGAAACGCGGTAAAATAATTGTTCGAATATTTCAAGAATCCAATTTATAGGCTTTATGAAGCGGAAGCTTTAATAAGGCAATTTAATTTATCAGGTTCACGGAAAGTATTTCTTTGTTTGCCTTTGTAATATCTTTAAATATTGGATATTACATCAATTTCTTTAGAATATTTTTGTTCCAGTGAGTGTTTTTCAGATGTTATTATTAAATTCATACAATTAATGACTGACGGAAATCATTTAATCTTTGAATATTTTCCGTTAACAGATCCTTGCTGTCATATTGGCTATTCTAAATTTATTAACAGCTGCCTTAAGAGAGATTCAGAGATTTAGATTCGTGCAAGTTTAATATTAAGGATCTCCACTCCAAGGTTTCGAATCCGTATGGTTCTCCTACTGCATTATCTTTTATCTGAGAATAAATGTTAATATGAGGCTAAAATCATCTTAAAAATATATTTGAGGTGATTTGGGTACGTAAAATTGTTCATAAGCAGAGGATGGTAAGAAAATATACAAGAAAACAAAGTAGTAAAAGAAGATGATTTATAATAACAGATAAATCTGACAATACCTATTTTAATTCCAATATTTTAGCGCTAGTATCGTTTCAAAGTTGGAGTTTTCAACCTTTTCTCTATCCAGAGCGAAGTTAGCCCTGCACTCGGTTTTTTATGATTTTTTGTCTACTCTGTATTTCTTTATTATTCGGCAATACGTAATGACACACAACAACACCACCCATGGTTTGATTATAATATATAATTGTTATTTATTATATCTCTGCTGCTTATTTTATGTGGCTTTTTCTACACAATATAGTAAAGACGATAGCAAATACACCATTTCGTGGTATACTTGGTATTGCAAATATACAATGTCTTGCTGAAACTAAAAATGATTCATCCCGGTTTCCTGTGATGAATCATCCCAAAACTTTCTCGATGTCTTCCTCCTCACTCCGACTTGCCATTGTGTGATGGTATCAAAATTATCTTAATTGAAGAAAAAATAAACTTCAAAACACGTTTAAAATCAAAATAAAAAAGTAAATTGTATCCCGAAAGATTCACAAAAGATAATCATACGTTTAGCAGATGTACGGCAAAGCTAGGTATTAAGAAGACTTGCGATGCAGCCGTCCCGCGTTAGCTCCGGCCTTCGGCTGAGTAGGCTGGGAGAAACACCGCGCTGCACATTAGATATAGGTAGATATAAATAGCAATATTTTGCTACGGCATACGACTTGCGGACTTAGATTATCTTTCTAGGGTTAAAATTAAAGAATATTTTATTTTTACATGGTTAAAACCACGTTTAATTCTTGCTAAAAAAAATCTATATCTTTCAAAGCAATGCTCAGGACAATCATAAATATAATGTTTTATTTAATAAATCTGTGTATATTTTTAATTTTATTACTTTTTACATTTTGTTGAGTTATTTTAAAACGTGTACTGCCTTTGTGATTTTTATTTTGATCGCCTTGTTACATATTTTTATAATACTATTTAACCTGTAAGGATGTCTTTTTTTAAGTGGTGCTATGCACCAATGTACGATTTACTGCAGGGTGTGGACAGCCATTTTTTAATCAGTAGTTTTTGAAAAATAAAAGTCTTCGTGTCTTTCTTTCTCTTCAGAGTTCAAGTTTCAACTACAAAGCGCTACGGAGAGCATGTAAGATGTCAAATTTTACTTAATATTTTAATTTAAAAAAAAAAATTTAATAGCGCCGAAAAATGTCATCTTCGCGCGCCCGTTCTAGTCATCTCCAGATCCATGGTTTGCAAGGAAACATCTGTTTCGACATTTTCGGCCGTTATTGTCCCCCCCCGACCCCGCAGAGTCGCACCACCAAGCTATTTTTTTAACAACATTCGAGAAACTTCCACATGTGGGTTTTTAAAAACGCGGTCGGGTAGCGTGCCACGCGCTCATCCTCAGTTCAAGGGAAGAAACGGACGACAGAGCATACGTTAAAACATAATTTTTGCGCGTCCCCGCTCGGACGCGGGAGCGCTGATTCAATTTAGCTATAGTTGATACAACCGGCCCGGACTAAGTTACAAATAAATAAATATGTTATAAACAATTTGAATGGTGATGAAAAGTCTGTTCGCGATCGTCAAGTACCATCTGCCGCCCTCTGTCTCGCCTCCAATCACGCGGGCAATTTGCCGCCTTGCCGCCCCCTCTACAGCCACTGCTGCAACCTCCCGCCGTGTCGACCCGCCTTCGCTTACGCGGGCAATCTGCCGTTCTGCCGTCCTCTGTCTCGTCTCCAATCGCGCGGGCTCGCCGCCCTGCCGTCCCCCTCTACAGCCACTGGTGCAACCTGCCGCCCTATCGACTCGCCTTCGCTTACGCGGGCAATCTGCCGCTCTGCCGCCCTCCCCCCACAGCCACGGGTGTAACTCGCCGCCGTCCCGACTCCAGGCGCGGTCCATGACGTGAGGCGGGCCGCCCAAGCGGTGCGCCTCGTCCCCCGAGCGGGCCGACCGCAGGTGATGGTCTTGCCCTTTCCCAAAAAGGTGAAACTCTCAAGTAAGATAAAGTGATCCATTTGTTTTTATCCATGTATTAAAGTGTGACCTTTACGAAATGGTCCCGACCATAGAAGAAATTATCGAACAGTATTAATTTTTATATTCCACAGCATTATTCCAATTTGTACCTTCTCTGTTATCTTTTGTTAATTGTAAAATCGCCAAAAGCTTTGTTTATAAATTTATTTTTCATCCAAATTTGTGTTTCATTTGTGATCAACTGGTTGATGTAAAATAATAACACCGAATCCACCCTATACCGGAGATATCAGAGTCCGCTTACTAACCTAGCCGAGGTAAATATTGTAGGTGAGTACTTCTCCAATAGGTATTATGTTTTAAATTATTATGAAGAAAATTACAAGCACCAGAGCTAAAACCAATCGTAGTTTTACATTCCTTGAGATGAAGTGGTATTTCCCAATTTTCCCAAAGTTTCAACATAGCTGACTAAGCCTCACTAATTCTTCTTCGGACTTCGCCTTCGCGATTCCTTAAGATGATAAATAACAAATAGCGTTCTTTTCATTTAACAAAGACAAGCATTGCAGTGTGAGCCGTGCGTATGTGGAACATTGTTTCGTTGTGTAACAATGTGCCTCATACATAAGCACTGTAGGGGTTATCCTATACTCAGCCATGGGCCCAAACAGACCATCAGCACGTGCGGCAGATTCGTCAGCGGTCCGTTCAGCAACACGAGGATAGTTAGGTTGCCTCCCCTTAGAAGGTACCACCGGTCACAGGCACGCGTCAGACACAAGCAGGAGGCACGGGTGACACAGCGGGCATGACTAGTATTCTATTCACCACGCGCTTCCGGACAAGCAGGAATCCTTTGTTCAGTAATAATATAAAAAGCGGCCCATCTTCTATGTGGGCGTGTCAGTCTGCCACCTACCTTCGGCGGCGGCTAGACCTTAGAATATCTATCACTGTCTTCGCAAATATACTAATGTATCAATCAATGTATATATAGATGTCTCACAGAGACGAAACTATATTTTTATGGGAAAGTAGGTATCTAAGTCTTTTAGTTGTACATAGGGCTTACGACCTATCGTATGGCTGGCTCAGGTGATCACTTTACAAATATGAAACGTTCGCCATTTCCACTTATGACAGAATACCATGTCTACTAATTTTTGGAAGTTGTACATATATTTAAATTATGCGCCACGTTTCACATGTGAGTTCTAACGATCCTCCACGCGGCTAGCACCAAAGTTTTTTCAATCCCCTTGAATAACCACAGATGTCGCTAATGAGACATCTGTAAAAAAAAGATTTGGAGTTTTTTTAAGCAATATACTTTATCTGTGTGAATGAAAATTCATCCGAATTATTAACGTTCCACTAGGATACGACAGAAATATTATTAAAATTTTTATTAAACTCCTTTTTACGAGTATTTCTCATTTTTAATTTTGGTAGTTGTATATATATTTAAATTATGCGCCACGTTTCATGTCACATTTCGCCACGTTTATTCTGAATACTAATGTATATTTTGTACTTGTTCTATCGAAATAATAAATCACCAAATTATCTACGCCTTTGGAAATTTTCCGTCGCATGATGGTGGTGACCCGAAAAAGCAACTGCTCCTGACCATCTCCAAACCCCCAAAGCACTAACACAACGAAATAATGTGCATCGTACGCACAACTTACACATACTTATTCGATTACCTTTCTTTAATGGAACAACCTTTATCAGATAAAATCACGATCTCTTTGTAGTCATGACTAGTGCTCGAAGTATATTTGTCTTAATTCTGTTTACTTAGTCCCAGAATAAACAAATTTGAAAATCGAAGGCAGGAGTTTTTTTTGCCGCCAATTGAAACTCCACCTTTCTATCCGTGTAGTGTAGTGTATTTTATATTATTCATACACAGATATTGGAGATATCAAAAGACATTACAAAGCTGTCGCGAACCGAATGGTGTACGAAAACGCATCTGTTTAAGGGATGGAAAAATAACATTTTTGAATGCAGTAAATCGTGTCAGGGGGTATTATTTTTCTTCGTAGGTCAGTCTATAAAAAAATATGCAACATCTTAAACACTAGGTCCTGTCGTGGGACTAACTTCATAGCATAGTTCCCACAGTCCTCACTGACCGAGGGGTTCGCACATGTGTGATTCGGCCACCCGCACGCTGGCGTGGCGCAAGAAGCAAGGATATAAAAAAATACTTACCTACCCGTCGCTTGGGGTGTTTACGTAAAAATTAATTTGAGACTCCTTATTTTAACACGGGCTTAAATCAAGTGATATAAGGGCAGGTTGGAATTTAATGATAAGGCAGCAGCACTAGTTGAAGAAATTTAACATGGGTTGGTTATACGATATTGTAAAGGCCCACCAGGGCGTTGATTAATGAATAAATACAACAATTAAATAAAATAAATAATTGTGATGACAATGATGTTTTAGTTTAACTTTAATTTAATTTTTAAATTATGTACGGTAATATGCGTAATGATTATGATATTTAAGTTTAAATGATGTAGTATGTTTTGTGTTGCACTTATAAGAATTATCAGGGCATTGATTAAAAAAAATAAAATTAATTAAATAATTATGATGACGATATTATATGTTAATTTAATTTTGATTTAATTTAAATTATGTAGCGTATTAGGTGTAATGATGTTATGATTTAATTTAAATTCTGTACTGTAATATGTCAAATGATTACGAGATTAAAATTTAAATTATGTTCTATGTTTTGTGTGACGATTGTAAGAGATACTATGATGGTCATAGTTATAATAATTACCGTAATTTTAAGTGCAATTACTATGAGAAAATTATCATTGTAATATGTATGTACCCACATAGTTTAATATTTGTTGTGTATAGATATAGTATATTTAGATAGGTTTTCAAAAGGGGCTGGGCGATCTGTTCCAACCAATGCACAGACACGATTTTTTTTGGCGCCACCCGGAGACCCAATCAACTGGTGCTAAGCATTCCCTCCAGCGCAGCGGGAACATCCCAAAACGGAGATTATATAATGCCCGACGCAGCCACCGAGCGAGAGAGTTGGTTAGATTTTCTGTGAGAGGAGTACGTACGTCAGGGAGCTCTATGAACGAGGTTCGTTAGAAAATTCGGCGAGTGAAGGACGCCAGGAAGTTGTGCGGGAGGTTTGGGAGGAGAGCTGATGGAGCGCTACGTCGGAAGTCTCGAGAGGGAGGAGAGCCTGCAATAGTCGGCAGAGAGAAGCAACAAAGGGCTAGCAGGTGGATTGAGTAGCCTGCTTAGGGCCCAGGAAGACAAGGAAAACCAAGAAGAAAACAAGAAGAAGAACACACGCAGAGACGGGAAGGATGACGCCAGGTGGACTGCAGTGACCACCAGGAGTCATCATCTCCGGGTAAAACGACGAGAACTTCGTTCGAGACGCCGCACTGGAGGACGCGACTCGCCCCAGGATAGTTAAGGTAGTTTTAATTTAATTTTAAGCATTCAACCCTTCTCATTCGTGTTAATTTTGTGTCCAAATTTTTCGTTTTCTCGTTCGTATTTTCGTATGTATTCCAACCTGCCTAACTATAAGTTTGTGTAAAATAAATTAGAATGAATTGATTTTCCGCGAGTCTCATTTTCCCTCCCCGCTTCTTTATCTTGTGGCTAAAATAAATTGGGTGGTGGTTAATGGTAGTAACCGATCGCATTTTTTTTCCGCGGAGCGGATAAAAAAAATAAGCCGAGTCGTGTTAAAGCCTTATCTGACTCTTTTGTATATAATACTTTGAAGGGTTGCAGTGATTTTTTTTTTACTCTTAATATGCGTATGTAAATTAGATTTAGGTAATAGATCAATTTTTCAATAGTTGTTTCTATAATATTGCAAAATCATGTTTGCTTTTCTTCTTCAGAGTTGTGGCTCAATTATTTAAACAGTTGAGTCTTAGAGAACAATAATTAGGAGAAGCCTAGCACCCCTAATGCCTCAACTAGTTTCACCCTTTGTCACGAGGAATTCAGAGAGGGTTTGTTAGGATGTGTACATAGCGTCAGTCATTTTACTTGGGGTTATTTACTCAAGGGAAGGAATTTGCCAAGTACCGGAGCAACATCCAGCTCAGACGGCAGGACCGAACTATCTACATACCTTGGCTCGAGCGGTCAAATGTAGTTTGCATATTTTCGCATAAAAGCCTTCAGAAGTCTACCGTAGATAATGGTTTGACTAGCGGGTTGCCTTTTATGTAGATGAGATTCAGTCACAGAAAATGTAACGCTGGAGCCAGGTTAGGGAAATGAGCGGCAATAGATTCTATTCATTGACTTATCTGTATTTTAAGTTTTATTTCAATGGTACCTACTCTAATTAAACCAAAGAGAAAAAAGTACTTATGTCAGGTTTATTTTGTCATTTATTGTGAAAATTGCTTTGCGAGATTCTATAAAAATTATATTATATATGTCATTTTTTTGCAAATAATTTTGGGCACCTTAATATTCTCAATTTTATTAAGAAACAACCCATTTTTAAATATTATATATTAGTAAAAAGATGTAAAAGTAAAAGATGTTAAAGAAATATTTATATTAGTAAAAGGATGTAAAGGAAAGATATAAAAAGTAATCTAATAATATCTAAAAGAAAGATGAAAGGTGTCAAAAAATATAAATTTAAATTTACAATATAAGTATAATTAATAAACAATTTTTTTTTTTTCATCAAAATATATTTATATAATAATTTACTTTGGTAAAAACAAAGTACCTGTTTTTGTTAGTTATATTAATACCACCATATAAGTCACCACAAAATTATTTTGCTCTTTTTAAGCCGGCACGGCGCCTATCTTTCTAGGCATATCTTTCGTCGTGTCTTTGACGCCGCGGAATGCCGCCACATTTATTTCCATACAATATGCCCTTATCAAACTCACAGCGGATAAGCGGTCAATTCACTGGCGGAACGCTCGCTTCGACGTCTCTCATGTTTTCAAATGCAAGGCGCCACATTCGACGGATTGTCCGCACGTGGTTTTGTTCTTCGCGCGTCCGTCGCAGAATATTGTATGTGACTGTTAAATTCGGTTGTGGATTTGATGCGACGTCAAAGACGCGTTGGAAGAAACGCGCAGTGTGGCGCCGACCTTAAAGAAGGCAATTATATGTATTTTTATTTCAAATCAAATCGGATTATTTTTTCAATAAAGTTCATTCAGCTTACAATTAAAATATTTAAATTAACCGTACAATGATCTTCAATTACATTGCGCAAAATTCCTTTTACTATTATATTTTTCTAGAAATAATATCAGAAGTCCCTAATGATAGACCACAATACAGGTTTCTACGGTGCCAAATAGAGTTTCACCCAAGAGATGATTTCACTATTATTTCAATATTAAAAGTTTGATAAATGTCGTGTTTTCAGGTGGATACTACACGATTGAGCAATCTCACAGCAAACTCAGGATTATCGCTCTCAATACAAACCTGATGGTTGGAGGGAAGGACAAATTAAAGTCAGACGATAAGGAGACGATTCTGATGATGAAGCAGTGGGAGTGGCTAGAAAAAATGTTGGTGAAATCGAAACAGAATGGAGAAATGGTGAGCACTTTTTAACATTGTCTTTAACTGAGAAAGTAATTCAATACATTTTTCTACTGAAAAAAAAAGGTTCATCATGAGATTTTCAATTTTAATATGTTTATAAATCGTGTTAATTTAAAGTCAAAAGTTAGAAATATTAATGAAAGTTGTTTATTAATTAAGTGATCTTTAAAAGTGAAAATAATTTCTGAAAATTCCTCGTGTCAAGAAAAATATTGGACTAATATTCCGACAGATAAGAAGATTATAAATATAAATAATATGCATTTAATTCACACATATATTCTTGTTCTTCGGTGATTCCTTGTTACGAGGATGACTTCTGCCAAGTTTTATCGGTTGTACGTAATAACGTGGCTGAGGAGCCCTACTCTCGAACCGCACATCCTTTCAGAAGTTATAATATATTGCGCCACATATAAAATATATAAATAAATATCTTACATCCTTACAAAACGCAATTTCACGACTATCGACATAATCGAAGAGCAGGATTTTTTCTGGGTATGGTGATACCAATTAATGCAAATTCTCTGGCACTTATTTGTTGAATTCTTAGAAGTCTTTTGTCTTTGTCACAATCCTTGTTCTTATCCGGATCATTTTTTATTTATTTGGTAGAATTATATACTTAAGCAGATATATTATTCATTAAAAAATAATGATTAATTTTATGTATATGTTAATGTGACGTTTAGACTACAAATTATTGTAGTTAATTGGAAAAATGCTCTAATCAATTAAGATGCTACAATAAGGAAACGTGATATATAGGAAAATTGATTACTATTGTACTTTAGACTATACTCAAGTGTAGTAAATTATTTATTTAAAGCTTTACTTTGTTACAAAAACATCAAATAAAGAAGATAATAAAAGTCTTATTGCCTAAGAACTCAACATGTAAAAAAGCCTTCATTGTCAAATATGACTCTTAGATCCATAATGTGGAATTGTTTTCAATGACACCCTATTCATTTAGAGTAAAGAATTAATTATATCTATTATTACTCAATATCACATGAAATAAATAATCTGTATAGCTAATGTAAACACTATATTATAATTACAAACCACTGCAACTGCGGTAAAATGATATGAAAAAATACAATCAAAGGCACGCATTAATTATTTATTAATGGCGGTTTAAATTGACACAAAACAAAACCACAAACCTTTGGCTTTAGGGGATCAATCTACTGATAACTAAAATGTTCGTTCTATTTTCGTATAATAATTTTCCTGATTGCTTATATTCGATATTGAAATAAACCGTATTTTTCCTAACAAATACATATTTTTTTCAATATGAACCACATGTATTTAATCAATTATTTGAATTTTTATATTAAATATAATATTTACATATTTGAATCAATTTGGGTGAAATAATTTGGAAGTAATAGGTACATAAATATATTTATATCGTAATAATATTTTTGGTACCACCGACATATGAACCCGGCACTTTTTCTTGATAGAAGAATAAGTAAGCATTAACAATTTATGTTTAAGATAAATCTGAAACATGTAGCTACCTAGTTTTTTTAATAACTTAGACATTTATAATTCTATTAGTAAAAAGTATTCAATTTTATCATAGCGATGAATTTCAAAAACCTTTGGTGATTGAAACATCTTCGATACCGCATGTATGTACATAAATTGAAATGATACATACATATGATGAAAATTTGTTTTTTTTTTCAAATACCTATAAGTTATTTGTTTTTATTTCTATTTAGTTTAAAAGTTGTTTAATTGAGTTAAGAATTTAGTTCTTGTATATACTCTTTGTTTATTTCATGTTACTTATATTTTAATGAAAAACGCTGAAAAAGCCTAAATAAAATTTCTCTCAATTTATTTAGACATTCGAAACAAGAAAAAGTACATTCAAATAAGTGTTCTTTAAAAGCACTCGTTATTCTTTGAAAAATATGGAACAAAAAATATGGCGTCTTCGTATTCGCATGTTGAAGAGATATTAAACAGCTTAATATGTTATAATAGAATTAACATTGCGTACTGAAAATAGTTGCGCAGATCTAGAAATTCCAAACTGAATTTAAACATAATGACAGTGCTCAACGTTCACGAGTGTGTCAGATTACAAAACTTTTCGAATTTTAATTAAAATATCATGAGTTTGTGTTATTTGAACATCACAAAATAGTGATTTTATTAAATGAATACACCTGTTTAAATTTTCATAACAACTTGTTATGAAAGTTCAAACACAGACGTTTGCCTTCCACCTGTATTAATGCAGAACTTATAAAAGAAATCAAATGGGCACATGCTTCTGTTTGTAGTAACGACTTTGTAACGTCGGAAATAATTTTCCGCCGTAAATGGTTGGAAATTTATTACGATCGATAAATTTCAATATCACAGCTGGAATAAGAACCGGAAAATGTTGTAGGAAACTGAGTAAGTGAACATTTATACCGCGGGTCACGTAAACGTGGGTAAAGTGTAAGGGTTTATTTACGCTTGGGTACGTTTATTTTCGTAATGTGATGAGATACGTTTTTTGAATATTACAGAAAAACGGTTACATGCCGTTTTTTTTGTTTTTTTAATGACATCATTGTGTTAACACCGGAAATGTTTTGCTAAAATCAAATAATTATAAATTTACAGTCAAAATACTAAAAAGTGTTTTTTTTTATAATTTTTGATGACCAAAATAAAATACAGGGTGTAACAAAGCTAGTCCACAATACTTTACACGTTTCAAGATTTTTCGCAAACTATGTATGCCATAGTATCAAGAATTATGGACATAAGTTACTTCAAATATTGCACTTTTAATCAATATTTCAGACTTATTTTCTGTTAAATGTTGGATTATTATGAATTTAGAAATTTGAACCAGATGTTTTTGCAATATTTTAGTAATTTATTTAATTGTATAAAACCGAGTGGATTTTAAATATTCGATATAAATTACATTTATGATAGTCCAATGTTTTTGAACGAGTCAGAAATATTGAAAAAAAATGCAAAATTTAAAGTTGCAAATAAATATGCATAACTACTGATATTAGGATATTGGTTCCAAAACATTTTCGACTGATATATTAGTAGGAATCTATAAAATACTGTGGACTAGCTTTGTTACATTATTTAAAGCGTCTTTAGTTTCGTACAATAATCCATTGGGTTTCCAAGAGTTAGGAGGAATATGTAAATAATTTTTTTACACAGAATTCTAAAGAGTAGCTTTTCAAATTTAATTTAGATTATTAGAAAGTTGTAAAATTGTATAAAGGATAGTAAACATTTAGTTTTATATATTTGTGTATCAGTGGCCGTACGTAGCTTTGCCCGGGATTCAGATTTAGTTATAATTTAAGATAGGAGAAGGGGTGGCTTTTGTTTTGCGTAGGCTCCAAATAATAATGATGTTTGCAATTTGGTCCAGATGGAGGGTGAAATGTCTGAGGCTGAAGGGGTGAGTAGTGGGGTTACTTTACATTCGTCAAGATCATAGTCACTCTGTAAAATGTTGAATGGATTGTTTTCAGTTTAAAATATCGTACTCAGTCATGTTGGAGAAAAGAATGACATTCAATTTAATACAAGGTTATTTAAAATGAAGGACTCAATTTTAAACTGCTATATTTTCTAAATTTTACGTTATATATAATCTACATAGAAATAGAAAGAAGTGCTCCAAAAGTTGGATCAGCTGGAGAACTCACGCCCTCAAATAGCCAATCTGCGTCAGTTATGAGTAAAATGGCTACTATGCAGAGCAAGGTTTTCTTTATTTGTGAATTCTGTAAAACTGATTTAGAACTGCAGTGTGCCTTTAGTTTCTATTTCAACATTGAACCTGGAATGATGCGTATATTCTGCGCTGGATCTTAAGAAGTGATTTTGCAAAATTAGGTCATGATCGATCAAATCGTATTGAGAATTGTATAGACAACAGACATTAAAAATAGCGAAGAAAGCATGCTGATCACTTGTTCTATGAAAATAGGATCAATTTGCCGATCTTCTGGAGTGGGGCTTGAACTACTAACCTTTGGATCACTAGGCAAGAGTCTTACTAGACCAACAGTCATACTAGCTACTCACATAAACCCGAATCCAGATAAAGATTCATATACGTTCACGTTTGTTATATAAACCCGCAACAAAACGAAAGGATTTTAAAAATATGTTATTTTATTACGTTATCGGTAGTTTATAAGTGCTAGTTAATAGAATAATGTTGTACATTAAATTTTATATCAATTACTTATACAGTCTTAAAAATGGAATAAATAGCTTTCGAGACATGATTTTAAAACTTATTCAAAATAAACGTTGAGATAAAATGATTTTCTGGATAATCTCGTTTACATCACAAAAAATTTTAAGAGATGTTTTTAGTTTTCCTAATTTTTTATTATTTCATTAACGATCCCGTTTCTCGCAACACTCTCGAAAATAAATAAGCAAGTTTCCCACGTGAAAGAGACTTACAGAAAAACGTGCTCCTCTTCGGCTGCCGGATCAGTACCCCTTTTTTTCTTCGTCTTCTTTTCACTCATACGGGCTGTCGAAGTGTTCTGGCAATCCATCACTCACGCTTCCCGTTTTCCGATTTAACTCCCCCTCAAAATCCTCTCCATCTATCCGAGTACTCATTCAGAGCTGAATTTACTTAAAAAACCATTCCAAAACGGATATATTTACGTAAAATGTGTAATTGTAATTTCAATTTTTCGTGGTAAAGTAACTCAGTGCTTAAATGAAAAAGGTTCGAAGTCTTATTTTTACAATTTTTTCAAATGATGTTAGTATTCTTAAAAAAAAAGAAAATTTGGATTAATTAACGTTACCCACCACGCAGACAGTAAATTTTAAATTTTTCCGTTAATATATTTAAGATAAAGAATTTATTATTAATACAAAAAACTATTACAGTATTTCAAAACATTTTTATTTTTATTTTTATTCATTTATTTATTAATTAACGCCCTATAGGGCTCTTACAACAGATAGGTAAGTGTCCATTAACAGAATATATAGTTTAAAGAGAAAAATACAATAACATGTAAACATAGTAATGACATAAAGAGATAAGAAAATACTTAAAATACAGATTCTTTTATTTTTTTTTCTTTTATTTTTACGCTTCAACAGGCCAGGAGGCCCAATCACAGAAGCGAAATACATCACAAAACACCCAGGCTTGAGTAAATCACACAGATTAAATTATGATCCCGCCGGGATTCGAACCCGGAATCCTCGGTGTGAGAAGCCAGTGTCATACCCACTGCGCTACGAGCTACAGATACAAATATATAAAGATAAATATAATATAAAGTGACATTAATGATAATATAATAAGTAATAATAATATAAACTAATATTAATGATATGATAAAAATATAACAGGAATATTTTATTCTTAAAGAATAAAAAATCAAGTCAAATATCGCTATGGATCATTATTAAAGTAATACTGAAAAAAAATCCTTTTTAACAAAAGATCTTTTCAAATTCTTTCCAGTACCAAAAGTGTATGATATTTTCAGGGAAGTTCCCATATTTAACATGCAATGAAAAAAATCTTACAGAAAACCAGAAATACTTAAGGCGATCATCTAGCAGAATGAGCAAATTTCACCATTTTTTCTCATATCTTCTCTTGGCGATCATCTAGCAGAATGAGCAAATTTCACCATTTTTTCTCATATCTTCTCTTGCGTGTCTTATTACGTTTTTGTATGGAAATATCTCATTTTAAAATTTATTCATCAGGTTACATATATTTTAAATACAAATATCTTATTAAAATGTCATAAACTAAATTAAATAATTGATTAATAAATTACCAAACCTTCGATGTTTTAAAAATGAAGAAAATTGCTCCACTTTGTGGGCCTTTTATGACTGAACGGCGTGTGAGATGTCTTTTTTATTCAATAATATTACAAAGTTAACGATTATCTTAAATTTATTACAATTATAGAAAAATCTGTTAATACGTTTACATGCAATTTATGTTTTAAAAAATACTGTTTTTTAAAAATATTTTATTTTTTTGTGGGTCTTTTTCAACTCTTTTTACATGGTTGACAACTTTTTCACTTCAATAGTCAAAAGAATAGATATTATAATTTTACAATAAATACAAAAAAAAATCAAAATCTTTATCGATATTCCTGATTTTAGATATTTAATCAAGACGCAACGTATTTATGACACAATACGCAGTGCCTTGATTAAATAGCTAAAATCTGAATTCGAGAATAATTTTTTGATTTTTTTTGTATTAATTTTAAAATAAAAATGTCCATTCCTTTAATTTATTAAAGAAAAAAAGTTATAAACTATTTTAAAAGGATCGAAAAAACTCACAAAAAATAAAAATAATTTAAAAAAACAGTATTTTTTAAAACATAAATTGCATGTAAACGTATTAACAGATTTTTCTATAATTGTAATAAATTTAAGATAATCGTTAACTTTGTAATATTATTGAATAAAAAAGACATCTCACACGCCGTTCAGTCATAAAAGGGCCACAAAGTGGAGCAATTTTCTTCATTTTTAAAACATCGAAGGTTTGGTAATTTATTAATCAATTATTATTTTAGTTTATGACATTTTAATAAGATATTCGTATTTAAAATATATGTAACCTGATGAATAATTTTTTTAAATTAGATATGTTCCTACAAAAATGTGATAAAAAACGAAAGAGAAGATATGAGAAAAATGGTGAAATTTGCTCATTCTGCTAGACGATCGCCTTAAACCAAATCATAACGCGTAAATTTAAAACAGCCCAAATGCAGAACCACTATATTTATAAAACCATTAATTACTACAATGATCTTCCTATCAAGATACGCCACAGCTTTCAGAACAAATTAAAAAATGAACCTTCTTTAAATCTAACTTAAATTCATAAATCGTTTAAATTAAAAGCTTTTTTCAAAATACTTAAATATTATTCATTACCTAATTGTCCTCTATTACCACCTAATTGTCCTCTATTCACACATGTGCCTTTTATACAAAATAGGAACTGAGGCTCCCTTATCAGACTCCAGAGCTTCTCTTTACTGATGAGATCAACATGATTTCATCATCATCATCATTTTTGGCACTACAACCCTTGGTGGGTCTTTGCCTCCTCAATAATTTTCCTCCACTCATCTCGGTCTAGTGCCAGCTCTCTCCAGTTTCGAAGGTCTAAGGCAGAGTACAAAGTCTTAAAAAAATATCAATTTCACATGGAAGATTTATATTATGTACCTTAGATATATAAAATTAAAAAAAAAATCTATTTTAAAATTACTCTAAATTCAATAATTATTATAGTCAAAGTAATATTAAAAATTTCCAAACACAAGAATAGTTACTAAATTTTTAACGCAAAATTAAAATAGTTTCAATTCAATTAATACATTTTGGTTTTATAATTAAAATGTCTTTTTCGAATCTCCTAATTCGAAGCGAGGGAGATGTTTGTATTTCTTTGGAGAGAATATTAAATACACACTCCTCCGGGGCTAAAAACAGAAACCAGCTTCATCTTCAATTTCGACAAAAAAGAACATAAAATGAAATGGCCAATAATCCTAAGAAATTCATCCCACTTTATTTTATAGTAATATTATTACATTTTTTTATTCGTACCTTACATACATCGTTACATTTCTTTATAAAAAACATTGTTTAATACAGGCATGTATTAATTGCATACTACATGCTTGTGTGAATATAAATGTATCTGCGCTAATAATTACTGTAAATTCTATGAATATTTATTATTGTACAAATTTGTTTTGTTTGTATTTTCTATTTAACTGACGTAATAATTTGTGTACTACGTACCAACGCGTATCGAAAAATAACCTCTTACATATTGTATTGTATTGTCACTTTGCACATTATCGATGATTTCCCAACACTCTGGAAGTCTTAGAATAAATAATGAACACCTAAAAACCAGAAGAACGCACGGAAATATACGAGAAGATTCCAGAAATCAAGAACATCATATAAATAGTGACGACTGACAGTCGACAGAAAAAAGTATCTACGTGTACAATATTCTAGAGCGAAAAAGTGTGAATTACGATACAGTGTTCCAGTTGTGTTTGTTTCCGGTGACTTTGTGTTTTAAATCAAAATTAAGTTGATTTGTAGTGTTTAATTTTCACCTCGGCGAATCCGTGATAACATTTGAAAATAGTACATTTAAATTTTGAAGCAATGTTTCATTTTTAAATAATTAAACATGTACTTCATGACAAACTAATATTCGTTTAAAAAATTTCGGCCAGGATTGTTATATTATAATGCTATAATTTATTATGATAAAGACAAGACAAGGACAAAGAACGTTAAAGTTTTTGTTTGTTTTTTGTATCTATATTCAATATATCTTTGAGATTAATATATAATCTGTATTCTTTCTTCACTTCCAGAAAAACGTCTAAATGATTTTTACACTAGTTTGTAGGTGTGTGTGAATACCACATTCACATTCGAATGAATTCCAGAGAGTAAATCAGCTTTACTATCATTATGGCGAAATAAAGCTAGATTTGCTCGCAAGTCGCCAACCGATGAGGATAATAACTTATATTAATGTCTGACGTTATCCCTGTGAAATAGTTTAAAGCGCTGAACTCACATCAAATCTGTAATGTACCTAACTACGACGTTATTTAACGGTCGGGTGTGCTTACCGTTCGGTTAAGTAGGGATTGCTGGTTATTTTTGCGCTCCATCGGTTAGCAGTGTCGGAATATCCCCCAGGATTCACCGTAGCTAACTTTCCTAAGCCGATGACTATTTACAAACCATTCTCCATCTTGACACCAGCCTAATTTCATACATTCTCTAGCGTATCTCTTTTTTAGTAGTACGCAAGACGTAAAAAAGTTTTTTATTGTAAAACAGCGAGATCTGACTGATTCTTTTTATCTTTTTTTCTCTTAAATACACCTAATTTATCTATGAATTATTTTATGTAGGCAACTTGCGCACTGACTCTAGTATGAATTCACCTATATAAAGATTGTATCCCTTAGATAATCAATACAGTTCTCTTGATATATTTAAAGCTCGTACACTATATAATTCAAAAGACAAATCTAGTCATCTTATATTTTATAGTTTTTCTTTATATTATGTGGGGTGTAAAAGCAAAAGCAGCAGTATCAAAAATATTAAAAAAATATTTTGAATGCTGTCACCGAGGATTACTATTTTTAAATGTTCTAGTTTGGATCTTCTGGGGTATTATGTCGTGTTTTAAGGACCTTTCTGGCCGACGTTTCGGATCCCATTGCAGGGTTTATCACCAGGGCTGGTGTTTTGTTGTGAGTGTTGATGTTATGGTTAAGTATTGGATTGTAATACCAGCCAGAATGGTCATAAAAACACGGCATAATACCACAGAAGACAAAAACCAGAAGGTTTTGAGTGACCGTGAAAACCTAGGAACAGTATTAATTTTAAATGTATTGAATTCTATATTTTATGTATCTTTCTCTGCCAGAATCATCTTTCCTTCAAATTTATTGGCTATGTTTCCTATAAAATCGTCAGTTCATTACAATAAAAATTAGTAAATCTCGATAACTGTATTAAATAATTTTTGGATATTGCTGACTTTGTTTTTATACCCACAGGCGTATTGTGTATTATTGTACATCTTGATATTTATTTTTTCATTTTTTAATCATTTTCTTATTTTGTAATTACTGTAGTACTAATTGTATTTTCCTTTACTGATCTTTTTTAAATGTAATTCCTATTTACTTAAATAGCAATGCATCTTTGTATTTTATATGATGTAAAAGCCTAAATCACGGCATGTATTATTGATAAATAAATTAAATTATGTATTATTTGTAAGAATCACAAAAGTCGGATCGATTTCGTATGTATGTGAAATAATGTTTTTGTCCTGGTCTTATATTAATAAAATTACGAATTCAACAAAAAATGTACACTTTTTTACAGAAAAAAGAGATGAGGGTTTTAATGAATAAAAAATAATGTATTTTTACTCAAAAGTCCATACAAACGATGTTTTCACATTTTTAATAGACTCCACATTAAAGCAAGATGGCAAATCAAGTGAAATAACTTAGCCGAGATATCTTTCAGATAAATTTATCGGAAAAAATTGAATGAAATCAGAAAAAAAACTACTATTATATATTTTCTGGTAACATCAGTACTCGTTTCATATATATTTATTAGGATTATATCATATATTTCAGTCTCATTCATTTTTTATAAACGAATAACTACCCAAGCGATCTTGTTTAATCCTATTTACCATGGAATAGTGCTTTGCCAGTCAATATAGATGAAAATGCAATGAAAATAAAATGGCAATTGCCAATAATCGAACGATTCATTCAAAATAACGTTTTAATAAATGAAGCAATCATTTTTATTTGTTATGCGTAGGTATATGAATCTGGTTATCAAGAGTCCGACATCCTGCACTAAAAACCACCGGACTGACTAAATCGTCATACCCTGTCGATATTTTATGACAGCGAATAACAATGGACAGAAAGCAGTGGGAGACAGCTAGTGAGGCCTTTATCTATCAATGATCGTAGTGATGCTTAAAATAGGTTGGTCCTAATTTGTCGTGAAAAAGTTATGACAGAAACTTACAAAGGAGATTACATGTGGTGTATGTATATGCGAGAATCGAAAGATATGCATATAGGATAGGAATGTACCGCTTTACTTTCCGAAAATTCGCCGTACATACATGTATAATAAATAATATTTGACATATAAGTCACTCCCAACATCATTAATTACTCGAGCTAGCAGAATCAGCGACAAAGAAAACCTTACCTCGGAAAAAAATTGTGCAAGATGCATTTATATAAGAATCCCACAAAACAGAACTAATTATCACACGTGGACATCCCCAGGAATAAAGCATACTTACAATATATCAGAGGTCTTGCTGACAAAATCAGTCGAGTTTTGCTGAAAAAACAGTCTTCAGGCCCCATAGTTCGATCTATATCTATATAGGGCTAATTAAACGCCATATCACTATACGTCTAAAAAAACGTCACAATGAAAAATAATAATCCCAATAAATCGGCAATTTGCGATCACGCATCCTAAAGAAATATAAGTCATTGCATCACATTTGATACAACAAAAATCTTGTCAAATGAACTGCGCCATATAAATTTATAAGTGGTAAGAGAGTCCGTGGAAATATACAAACATCGAACTTCAATAGAGAGAACACTTACAAATTATCAAGTATATAGCGACCCGTTCTCACTACTATAATTCCATCTACGATAAAAATACGACGCAAAAAATCTTCAGTTGACAGTGCATCAATATCACTCTAATGATCCCGAGCATAGAAAGAAGCAACAAAGTACATACAGACAAATTTGTATGAAACATAATTTTGGAAGGGATAGATACATTAAATCGAGGATTCAGTACACTTTAAATTAGTAATCATTGGTGACTGTATTTAAAACATTTTTTTAATTTTTTGGATATTAATGCCTTTACTTTAATACCCTATGTATGAAATTTGTCGATTCTTACTGTACACTTAAACTGAACAATACACAAAGTACATGACATCAACGGCCACGTAAGAAGCAATCAATACGTCCTTGACACACGTGGCGAGGGGAAACTCTCTTGAAGATCCTGTGATATGTCTCCAGCGAAACTTCAAGAATCAAATCTCTACACATCTATTCACTTCGTACAAAATATCCGCTATTGTTTCAATATCTAAATTGAGATATTCATCAAAATTGCGGCTGGTTCCGATATTGAGTGGGTTTGATAAATAAGCGCCCAGTATCAAGTTACTAGTATGGCCGTGTTATTGATATTTGGAGTAGACGATATCAAAAGATTATGGCCCCTTCCTTTCTTATGCATGACGGACTTTCTCATAAGAAAGCCTCCATACAGAAAATGGTATTTCTTTATTAAGGATGAATGAGAAACTTCGATACACCGGGTGGTTTTTCAAGACACTTAGTATTAGGGCTCTCGTGACGTCACCGAAGCGCTTTTTTCGTGAGTGGTGGTGGGTCTTTCGTGGCTCAAGGACCACCTTGAGCTAAGAAAGGATTTCTTCTATGAGCTTTGTTTATGGTGATCTTTCTGCTACATACAAATAAGTTACCTTTATTAAATAATAAAACTCGCAACTCGCGATCGAAAGGCACAACCCTCATATAAACATTTATTTTCTACAACACTCGATTATTTTTTTATGAAGAAATTGAGAAAGATTTTGTGACTCGTCGTATGTAGTTATTTGAGTTGTTTTTACCAAATTTTATATCTTCAATATTTTGAGATATATTATTTTATCAAAGACATAGGTACATATAAATTATTTCACGGTGTTGTGACAAGTTTTGATTAAAATGCTCCTGTCAGCACAAAATGATGTCCAGGTTTCTAGTTTCATTTATTTAATTTTATATTTATTTATCTATATGTGTGTACGTATTCCAATTACAATTATAATATTTCGCTGTCTGTCTGTCTGTCCCTGTAACTTCATGTAACGTCCGTAACCTCTTTATAGTATATTTTTAATAAAAAAAAATACTTGGTCCTAAGGAATCGTAATAAAATAATGTGTAATAAAAGTGCCATCATTTTTGATGGGTTACAGCTATTAATAAGTACATTGATGTTTACTTTTAATAAATACACTTTTTATTCTTGAATTTCAAATTTACATTTTAAGTATCTGAATTTTTTTTCCTATAACAAGACTTTAACTTAAACTAATATGTATAACAATTTTGCATAATAATCTGATTATATGTATACATAATAAGAAAAATTTAATCACACATTTGTAAATCGTGTTCAATTACTTTGTATTTTTTTTTGTAAAATTTTAGATATTTGTTTGTTTAAAAAACTTATAACGACAGCTATCAAATAATTAATTAAAAATAATCCTAGAAAAATCCATAATAGAAAAATTTGGCAGGCAGTTGACCTCTTTCCATTTAAGAAATACAATCAAATTAGTATGTGTAAGCCGTGCGTACGACGCACACTGTCTCGTTATGTCGTTGTTTACGGAGATAAACACCAACACAACGAATGAACACCGTACGCACGGTTACAAGACGGCAAGAAGTCAAGATATATTATAGATGTCTCACAGAGACGAAATTATATTTTTTATGGGAAAGTAAGTATGGAAGTCTTTGTATGTTCATAGGGCTTACGATCTATCGTACGGCTGGCATAAGTGATCACTTTACACAATGTAACGTTCACCATTTCCACCCATGATAGAATACTACGTCTGTCAAATTTTTGTAAGTTGTATATATTTAAATTTTGCAACCTGTTTCATATGTGTGTCGTAATAATCATTAGCGCGACCGGCATCCAAAGCTTTTTCATACCTCTTAATTAACCACAGATGTCACTAATTAGATATTTATTCTACTTCAAGATGTGCCCAAGTTTTCCAACGATTTTAATGTGTTAGGATAGTGTTTTGAGATAAATGAACTGTTTTCTCTGAAGAAGTATGAGTGATTATTAAATAAATTTATACAAAAAAACAAAACATCATAAATACTTAATCATACTAATCTTTTATCACGAGATGGTAGAATTAGAAAGAATTATGCGTAATCGATGATTTTATTCCACTCTACACCTTTTTCACTAAAATTAGAAAGGTACTAGTAGGTTTTAGGAATTTCACATGAATCTGGAATCGACTGGGCTATTTTTGTAATCTGGAATGATCGATAAAATGACATTACCTATAAAAAGATATCGACCGGCTACTGCGCACAGTGTGCGTCAGAGTTGAAAGCGAGCTATTACCATAGAAAGCGAAGTCGTGCGGTGTGGGTTGTTAGAGTTTCTGTGATTCCAACAGTAGTAAATTAATAAAGTACCTAAGCGATGTCCAAAAAAAATTTTAATGTTATGCATGCAGACTGAGGATTATTAATAAAGGATTTAATGAATTCGAGATTTTATAGGAAATTATTAAAAGCTAAGGCAGCAATATCTACTTAATCCAATCAACCCTCAAGGATGTTTTACGAGACAAAATGAGAGTCGATGTTGATTTTTGACTTAAGCATCATAGCAAAAACAGTAATATCCGATTAGTAAAAGTAGTGATTTCCAATTTTTGGTACAAAACATAACAATATCTACATTTAAAACTAAAATATTTATTCACACACTAAGAAATTTTGTCGACATGTTTTTTGTATTTATCGCAGAAATACCTCAATGAGATATTGCTACTCTCTCATACCAGTTTGGTTTAAAAAATAAATTTCTTAATTAAAGAAATTTCTTTTTAAAGATCATTTTTTTTAGTTAATATTTTTCTTAACAGCCCGTGTCAAAGAGTTTGAACAGACTTCGTCAGTGAGTTAAGGTACGTCTCTACTAACTATCGTACAAAACTAAATAAGCCGAAATACTGCCTTTCCCATTATCTAACTATAATTATTTATCATTTCATAAATGTTTAAGGTCGCTTTAATTGGACCCTTTCAAAAATAGAAAATTGAGATTTCAAGAAATATATTTTCATGGGACGTGGCTGTAGGAGGCAAATGAAAACACTTAAATAATTAAAACTTTTATTTACTACACAAAAGGTCACTGGACAGGAGTTAAATCAAACTACCGTTCTTGATTTTAGTAACTAGATGTTTCCAGAATATTTTTCACTTGTTATTGCATTTTTCTTAAATTCATACTAGTTAACGCTATTTCTATTGCTTCGATTTCTTTTTTCTAAACTCTATTCAATATTCGTATGTGGAAAAACTCCTTGCCCGTCGGCAGGTAATTTCTTCATTTATTATCGCTGGTATCACTAACGCAGGTCACACTACTATCACTCTTGCTAATATGCGTGGGTTAACCGTCGCGAATGACTTCGCGTCACGTAACTCCATTGTATTTATAGGTAACACTGCCTTCTACACTCTTGTGGAACTTTCCAAAGATTACGAGAGACTTGCAGACCGTTTTTATCAGTATTCGTCATGTTCTCGTTACGATATTTAAATATATTAAAATTTTTATTAAAAATCCTTTTTTCGTCGAAATCGTACTCATGTCCTTTAAATAACTTGCAGAAAATATAGTGAAAACTATCATAAAAATGTATATTTAATATGAATACTTTTATGATTTTTTTTTGCAATTACAAAAATGGTTTCGTTTGCATTTGTATGACTTCGTAATGTAAATGTAAAATTCTTTTAAAAATTCATACTCGTGCTGATTTAATTACATTAAACCTGATGAAATTGATACAGCCGAGTTTGCGGGGAATAGCTAATGGTACCTATTCAAACCAGTTCATTTATTTATGCGTCAATTTTATTTGATTATTTTGTTCTCGCTACTGCAGAGTGCAATCATATTAGGGCATGACAGAGATACTAAGGTAAAACAATAATAATTATAATCACAACATTCTCATTTATTTATTAAACATAAGTGACTTATCAAACTAAAATTTGGCATAGTCTTTGGAAAGATAATTAACCACTTTGCAAAAAGTTGGAAAAAAATACGAATAATAGGGCAAGGTGGGGCTTATTTTTTTTTCAAATCTAGGAAGATTAGGCCACAAAAAAGGTCTTTTCTTCTTCTTTTTCATTTTTATTACTTATTTACTATAGGTATGTCTAAGTACATACATTTCATAAATACAATATAATATATTCATACAAATAAACGTTTTAAGCGCCATAAAAGAGCTGACGATGACGCTAGTGTTTACGAGAGCAGTAATGACATCAGTTCATTTCATGGATATTAAAATTGTAATTAGTTGTTAAGAACATGGAGATTAAAACAAATAAATATTAAGTGAGGCTCATGGGAATTTTAATAGGTTTGTTATTATTTTTTTCTAATTGTGAAATGACGGGTAATGAATTGAATGCCTTAATTCCTACAAAGGAATAATGATTCTAGCATGCGCTTGTTTAAGCAAATACCGATTTTAAAGAACTCAATGGCACGCTGATCGTTATTTTTCTTCCTTGTTTATATTTTTATATATCGCTCCAAAATTGTCTGCCATGTTCTGCAGCAGTTTTCCTGAACCCTTCTTTTTTAATAAACACACTTCTTGCAGCCTTTTTTATTGCTTCTATTGTTCACTAACCTATTTCCTCGGTATAACTTAGAACTATACTGTTGATTTTAGCTTGCCCCAACCTCAATTTTATGTATAAAACAAAATTTAAAATAAAACAAGTCACATTAAAGAAATTTTACATGGACCACGCCACATTATCTTAATTGAATTCATAAAGGAGCAGTACTTGGACTCTTTTACTTACCTTTTTATAGGAATTCGTTACACCATCGAAAAATAGATCGATATGACGCGTAAATATTTTTGCTTATGAATAAAGATCGCGCGTATTCCCACTTACTTTATTCATTTTGTTGTCATAACGTGTAGTTTCTTGTATAAGTGCATGACTCCATCATGTTACTATCATGCCGCATGCCCCTAGTTTATCTTTTTTTTCTGCTTTAGTTTGTATAACGGTGCGAACGGCGTATTATCTTTTATGATTCCATTTTGATTTGCAATAAGAGTATAACTCTATTATATCCATTTAGCGTATTTCAAAACCAAAAATAGTGCATACCACGCAAAATACTTCGCTAGGATTCCATCCCCATTTACGGATGAGCACTCTCCGATCTGATCAAAGCCGACATCAAACGAAGAGTATTCCAATTCAATTAAGTGAGTTAACACTATGTCAGTTCAAACATTAATGGCTTTCTGTTTATTTGACTTCAAATATATATATTTTTTTAATCACCTCATTTCACAAAATGCAAAAAACCATCTGAAAATTTAAATCTGACCTTTACGAAAAATGCATTGCCATAATCTCAGGTCATTGGATTAAATAGCGTGAAAGAATCTTTACACATTACAAAAAATTCATGTTTATCTCAGATTTTAGGCCTTATCCTTTTTTCTTTTAAGGTTATTTTTACCTCTCTGGTTTAGTAATAATTATGTCTACCATATATGCCATAACAAAAATGAGAAGACGTTTAGAACTCTTTTCGTTACGATACTTGAATTAGTATGGTAAGCCATGTGTATGACGAATATTGTTTCGTTGTGTTGGGGTTTACAGCTATAAACACTAACATAACAAAACAATGTACCTCGTACGCACGACCTACACATATTAATTCGAGTGTATTTCTTAAAGGGAAAGAAGTACCTATACCTAATTTGATGTTTTATCTAATTTTCATGCGACATAGTAATGGATACACTTGTCAGTTTAAATTTTCATAAAACTGAAATTAAAAAAATATCCAAATACTTACCTTATTCAAAGTATTTTATTAAAAAAGCATAAAGTAAATGTTTTTATTTCATTGAATAACAATTTTGAAATCATATTAACTTTGAAAACGGAATGCGATCAAGAATTGGATAAGAATGATATCCTTAATTACCTATTGGGGATTTTTATTCATTAATTATAAAATTCACTACTTGTGTTATATTATCAAACATGACATTAGTGTTTGCATCGTGAGCCTGAATTACAAAAAAAAATAGGATATGTAATGCAAAATTTGTTCAAAAATTTAGCTTTAGAATATTTCCATATAAAAGGTTTTTTTGGTTTCTTTTCACTATGATATTTTTATTGAATCGGATAGAAAATTTTTCCACTGTTCAGCATTGGATTCGGATGTTCTGAATATTTTTGAAAATGATATGCTTGCAGTAAAGTATAAATTAAAAATCAATTATGAAATAATCACATTTACTAAAAGTTTTAAAGTATTGTTCTACTCCAGTCCAGTTTTTTGATTCACATGGGTGATACATTTGATACAAATTATTATATAATGAGTGAAGCAATGATATTTACGCAAGCTAGCCCAAACATCAGTTTAATATACGGCAGAGGGTTTTTAATGCTGTTTTTTGACTTATTTTCGGCGCTGATAAAAAATGCCATGCCACATCACTCCTCAAATAGTAGACTTCAATGCCAGGAAATAGTAGGTGGGGCTTTACACTCATCACCAGTTATTAACTTTACCAGAGAGGGACTGCTCCTCTCGAAACCATAGTAGTAATCAATAACTCATATTATGTATGTATTCTTCTTCTTCTTCAGCCTTCTTCTCTCCACTACTGGATATAGGCCTCTTCCATACCCTTCTATTCTTTCTTGTTATTTGCTAATTGTAGCCATTTCTTTCCCCCCACAGCAGTTATTTCGTCGGCCCATCTCTTTTGAGATCTTCCGACGCCTCTTTTATTCTCCCCTTCTCTCTGCTTCTCCTGCTGTCTACACTTCAGAACTCTGGGAGTCCATCTTGTAGCATCCTACCTTGCAACATGCCCTGCCCATTGCCATTTTAGCATCGCTACACGATCCATAATATCAACTAGGTACTCTAGTTCTGGGCCTAATTTCATAATTTCTTATTCTTCTTGTATATCTTAGGCTTATTCCAAGCATGGATCTCTCCATGGATCGTTGCGTGCATTTGAGCTTTTCTACACTTTTCTTTGTAAGGGCCGTTGTCTCCACTCCATACGTCATCACTGGCAGTATTACAAATTTATAATAAAACGTATTATAAATTAAATGTGAACCACGACATATCTGCCAAATCTTTCGATGACATTGAATTATTAGCTATTTAATAATAATAACCTTGTTATCTCTACATGAGTTTCATATTATTTTATATTTTTTCACTTCTTAAGTTAAGAGAGAAACAGAATCTCTTGTCAACAAAAGAAGTATCAAACTGACTCATTTTTAAATATTTTTCCACTGATTACGTTCAAATATAATTAATTAAGTTCCAATACAATATAAATTATGGTTATATACTTAAAAATAAGCCAAAATTACTGGCTTAAGTGTGGTTGTAATAGAATACTGGGAGAAGATGAATAGAGTTAATGAAGCCAATATTTCAAGTAAATTAATACCCCAGAATAAATTTCTTTTAATTTCCAGACTTTAAAAATTCTCCATCCCGCGCAACGGGATGGAGAAGTTTAAATAATTTATTAAATAATATTATTAATAATCCCTACAAAGTAAATGCCAAATCCATTAATAATTGAATTAATAGCGCTCTTGTGATGATCTACATCATTAAACTGCGTTATTAAAATCAAATAGTTTAATAATTTTACTACATTTTGATATTGAATATCTATCTACATGCCTAAATCTTTCCCAGCTTCCATAATTCACAACGATTTCCAAGAGTACTTTGTTCGAAAGCCGAGCGTAACGCGAGTCCTCGAAAAAGTTCTTTTAATTCAGGCTTTTGACTAGAAACTTACGTTTATGTTGGTTTTAGTCAATTAATACCCCCAAGGTGCCTCGAATGAAGGCCATTAACTGGAGCACCTACCTTTATTAAAGCGGAAACCTTTTGTTAAAAACACTTACGGCCAACCGCTTAGACGTACCCACGGCTCCATTGTTCGATGTCAAGTATAAAATAGGTAGGATTTTTATAAACACAACACTTCACCTCGTTAACTGCTTCAGTCACAGTAGCCGAGGATTTGGGGGAGTAAAAATGTTCTTATAAGTAGCGTTAACAGGTTTCATAAAGCCTCTATATACTACATGAAAACTAAAACAAAGAAATGTCACTCTTTAGTGCGTGTGTATGAGAAAACGCATTCCTAAAATACAAAAAGTGTGTTTTCACAATAGAATTTTCTTTGTTAAGTCTTCTGAGCTATTTTTCTTTTGTGTCAGGACCTCTTTATCCGACTTTTCGGATCCGATATCAGAGTCACACTTCAGAGACAATGCACGTTGATAAGTAGCCCAGATAACTAACTATAAAAATAAAATAAATAAGAAATAAATAAAACCATTTTTGATAACGAAAATATATTTTTAAATTATGAAATATTTACCAAGGATTTAATAATTTTACACGATCATAAGTTATGAAAATTAATATTAAAAAAATCTCATATGTAGGTCTACCAAGTATTTAACGAAATATGTAACATTTTACTTTTAATTATTCTTATATTAAACTACTCTGGGAGAGTAAATTTTAGGTAGGAATTAAGTGAATTTTTTTATTAAGGCACTTTTTAAACTTTAATTTAAATATAAAGTATCCACGATTTTTTTTCTAAATTTCCATTGTTTCCGTATGTACTCTAATAAATTTTAATAAAAAGAATTGATGAAAAACTTTTAAAAAATCACCCGATTTCTACCTAAATTTTACACTTCCAGGATGAAGTAACCCGTTAATTCTTTCCTCTTTACAATAAAATACTCTTTATATTTTTAAAAATTAAGGCGAAAGATTAAATTCCACCGCATAGTTTTCTTCCGAATCATATTAAAACCATATCCAACAACTTACCTAACATTACATCTTAAAACGGATAAAATACTAATACCCAACAAATAAAAAAGATAATACTAAGCAACCATACGTTAAGTACAATACAATAACGGGGCGTTATCAAATAAATGTTTTTATAAATTTATTTATAGAGGGCGGCCAATTTAATTAAATACCAACGCCATAAAAATACGCATTTTGCGTTAATTATATTTGTTCCACAAATCCGGTATATCGTACTAATAATAAATCATACCAGGCTTCGATTTACTAAAATCCCCTCGACATATTGTAGCATTTACTGCAGGAGTATGAGATGTTGGATGGCACCATGAGTAGGTACCTACTGACATGTACCCAGAGTTGGGGATTGTGTTAAACATGATTGTGCTCGACCCTCTGAAGGAACGCCTGCTTTAGGTTTTCTTGTTTGAATGTGGAACTTGAAAATCCTGCGACGAGAATGTTGGTTGGGCCAAATTTAATTGGATTTCTTTCTAATTGAGAGACACGTTACCGATCGATCAGGAAATATTTCGCTGTTAAACTTTAACGAGGTCAAACAAACATGACGTTGAAGGTAATCGAGGAAGTATCTACATATGTATTGACTAATCATACTAATTGATAAAGTTAAATCACGGTGCCTTGGGATATAAATTATCATAGTCATTAACATCACAAATCAATAAGCTTATTAGTTTACTTATTTTTTACTCTCTTTAATAATATTTACAAAAATATTTTAATTCTTAAGCAAATCTTCAATCCATTATCGTTCATAATTCATAAAAGATTCGAGACAATCCGGACACCTTATGATTAAGTTAGTAAAATATATATTTTTTATAATTTTTATGAATAATTTAGCTAAAAGATTATTCGTTCTACGAACAGACTGTTTGGTTCGGTCTGCTTAAAAGTTGTTAGTTTTTTATTTTATTATTTCTAGTATTTAATCCTTATTTATCGTATCGTATATCCTCGGCGTATTTTTTAAGTATTATGTATCGGTAACATTTTACACATTTCAAATTGATTGCCAGGCTGGTCCTTCCATGTTCCTTTTTAATTTTTATTTTCGATAGTTTTAATTATATATTCTTAATTATAGCTGTTTTATTTTGTCTAAATACATTTGAAACAGTTGTCTGTTTATTAACTGTTTATGTTTAAAATCTACTTTACAACTCTTTAAGCCATAGTTGAAAATTGAGTCTACCATACTACAATATAAGCGAAATCGTGTGTCTTTTATGTCTCGTGTATCTTAGATAAAAAAAATTACCAAATAGTTCTCTTGTTCTAGGTATACTTATAAAAACTTTTTGATTTTATTAGTTTATTTATTATTTACCAATATTAATCAAAATATGGGGTATTTTTTTTAACAAACTGATATTGTTTTTATAGAAAACTTTTAAAATGAAAAAAGATTTGAAAAAATACGTACTTATAAAAGAAGATAAATCTTTACTTCAACCAAATAGCATCGATTTCACTTCGAAAATTATATATTGTATACTATTTGGAAAATTATATATTGTATACTATACGAAAATTATATACTATTTTGGTTCATTGATTGAAAAAATTTCTTCCTATATTACAATTTCTTAACTTTTGTGTACTTGTCGTATTTCAATAAATTTATTTATTTTATTTTCACTGTTTATTTAAATCCATGTTATGGGCTTATACATGATTTATATAAAAAAATTATATAAATCATTTTAAGAGTTTATTTATATAGTTTTTGCACTCTAGTTTAAACTCCTTTATTTTACTGTGTTTTGTATAGTTTTCGGCGGGCTATCGAAAATTTTAAAGCCTTAGACATTAGACAATTCTGTGAATTGTTTTACTTTTTCTTCCAAATTTTAAGCAGTCAGCGCCTCTTATATTGTATAAATGAAAATCCTTATTTTGTTTCATCCTGTTATCAAAATATTTGTGCAATAATCCGTTTCTACTTTTATCTACTATAAGCTTTTTAAAATATTTTATTTTTTCAGTAAACTGACATTTTTGTTATTTTAACTTAATTTTCTTTCTACTTACTTGATTTTTTTCTGTGAACTCATTATTTATTAGTAATGTGACTTTGAAGACTTTATGTTGTCAAAAAATAGTAAACTGTTTCATATATACAAAATATAAACGTTTCTATCGATGTAGCATTAATAAAATAGTGGGTTCCTGAATATTGTAGAACCTTACAAATATTATCAATGTGAACGTAAATTCTGGGATAAACTGAAAGATACAAAATTGTGAACGGAAAAAAGATATGGTGCTTTGAAAATGTTCTTGTCAATAGAGCTTTCGTTGGAGATATATGTGACTGGCTTATAAATGTGTTCACAATATGTGTTGTGCTGCTGTACGTGTCTGGAAAAATATTTTTATAATACTGGCGGAAAATTGGCCGTAGGCGTCCGCGTCGTGACGGCTCGGAGCGGGAATCACGTCACTTCGGACTTAAAACCGGTCGTCGCGCGGCGCCAGGAACACGCCACCAAATTTCTTAATATAATCGGTATACGTGAGTGTCGTGAATCCTCTCATCAAATGCGTGGAATTTGATATCTATATCTATATATATATATGATATATTGATATGATAAAAATGCGGCCCCCGTAGCCCAGTGGGCATGACACTAGCTTCCCACACCGAGGGTTCCGTGTTCGATTTCTGGTGAGGTCACAATTAATCTATGTGATTTACTCGAGCTTGGGTGTTTTGTGACGTGTTTCGCTTCTATAATTGGGCCTCTTGGCCTATTTAAGCGTAAAAAAAATTATCGTAAATGCGAATAATAGCATTATCGTTATTTTAAAAATGCAAAAAAACGCTGTAAGAAAATTAGAGATTTTTTAATTAATTAAAAATAGTGATGAATTATTTAACTAAACTGACAAAGTCACTTAATAGGGATTAAATAAATACACTATTCTTGAATTCACACTATTTCGCACTTTCTAACTAGTCTACGAATACTTTTCTCGCACATAGAAGTCACACTTATTTACAACGCCAGTTTGCTTAATATCCGATTATCCGTTTCGCGGGTGATATCGCACCGATTGAAACGTCAAAATAAACTTATTTTGCGCAGCTATCGATCCCGCTTTATTAGGCTGAAATTACGACAATAGTGCTGATGACTAGACGCTAACGTGACCCTGGCACCTGAGTGTGACACGTCAATCAGGGCGCGGCTGTTTTTACTTATTATCATTATGTCCCTTGATTTTTAAAGATTTACGGCTGGTATGAATAATAATAATTGATCCATGCAAACGTATAATTTTTTATTCATACTAGTATTGGTGAAATGGTCAATATTTCAGTTTAAAAATATTATTAAAACAACACATTTGTGAAACAAATTTTTGTTTTAGATATAATAGTAAAATATATTTTACTCACAAGGTTTCATGTATTTTATCTATTCTCGCAACTATATAAATTAATGATTAAGGTAAATTACAGAAGCCTCACAGATGAAGCTACTTTATATAGGAAACATTAATGGAAGTCTTCGTTGGGTAGCCATAAGACTTATGTCCTGTTTTAGCTGTCATAAATGACAACCGATTCCACAGTCAGAATTCCAGTCCACGTGTTATCGGATTTTTTAATGTTGTATACAAGTTTTTTATCTGTATTCTTTCAAATATTTGAAGGAAGTATGCTACAACCATCCATGCTTGAAAAATATGTCACCGCAGGTAACGATACTTCTATATTTTTCGTATAAGTCCTACTAAGTCTGCATAATTACTAATTATCACCTTCAAATACGATTTCAAATCATTGTTTTCTTATCTTACTTATTTGTTTGTTATCAATTTGAGAAATATTTATATTTGACCTGGATAAATTTTCACACATATTCGATACATTGTTTTCAACGGCGTCTCTTCCGCCTTGGTTCAGAATAAAGCACTATTCTGTATCTCAAATATTATTTTTAATGACATCCTTTCTTGTTTACTAACCAGGTCTGAAATGGCGTATTATGTTCCCTTTATTTGTTGTTGCGATATTGCGGATCATATTAAATTCATCATCATGGTGTTTGCCATTTGGTTTTTACGTGTTTATGTGAAAATTATTTATAGGTACTACGTGAATCTTAAAACAACCACATTATAAAGTATTTTGTGGGAAACAGCAATTTAATCGGCACGCTATCTTTATATAACTTATTAATACAAAAAATTTAATTTAATAATTAAAATGTCATTTGCAAATGCAATTATCACAAAAATTTAATATCATTCCTTCCATTTTTGCCTAAATGGTACTTGTATTAATACAAGTACATGTATTAATAATAAAATAACATCTTATCTATTTAATTATTTTTATTTACTTTATTTTCAACATATTTCGGGGTCAATGGTCCGGTCCCTTCATCAGGATACAACGTACATAAAAAATTAAAATTGGAAGTTTAGACATTAACGAAAATAAAAATAAATATATAGGAACTAAATAAATAATTAAGAACTAATGCGAAAATACATTGTAAAGGTAATGATTTGCAGAAACCGATAGTGTTATTTATGTCATATTTAATTGTTATGATTTTTTTCCCTTTTGCAAAATATCTAATTTATCCTAACTGTAATCCAATGGTATTTCTAATTTATCCGAATTGTAATGTAATCCAATGGTTTGTGAAATTTCTAAACTCTTATTCATATCATATAATTATTTATTTCTAAAAGCTCGTTAGAAAATGCAGAAAAATTATTGCTATTTTAATATTTAAAGTGCTCTTTAATTTTGATATTAAGATTTTTACTAGTTTTATATATATTTTAAAGATTGCAATCATTAAATTTTTTTTGTAAATCACATTTTTTTTAATACCATCCTTATCCCTGTGATTTACTGTATATTTCTTTGATTATTAATTATTTTAATTAATTAAAAACTACTCTACCGATTACGGTACCAGTGCAAATTTAAGTCTATCAAAACCGGTAGACGTTAAGTTTTCCATGTGGTTTATACAAACTTTTTAATTAATTAAAATTAATAATTATGTCCGACCACAAAATTAATAACTAGTATAGAAAGCTGATTGTATATAATTTGGGATGATTTTAATGATTGAATTTGAAATATGATTAAAGAAATGCGACATTAACCTAGTTTTTTATTTTTCTCTCCCGATTAAGGGGCCATTGGCGCCGAAACATATTAATAATTCAATACCTCAATAGTGATTTATACAAAGTGTTTTTCTTATTATTTATATAAATAATATTATCACAATTCATTCTGCAGTTAATGAAGAAAATATTCACGTAGTTATATTTTTAAATTAGAACGCCCATTATCTATAAAATACAATCTTATATCTTAAATTGAAGTAAATAAGATTCAATTAGAAAGATATATACAAAAATGTATCTATCGAAAAAATATTTAGTTCTCATATTGATACGTATTCGGAACTTCTAGAGTCCGAAGAACTGCAATAGTAAATATTATATTATATATGTACGTACGTACGTATGTATGTACTATTTTTAATTAGCCATCTTTAACATGTGCCCTAAATTACTAGTGAAAATAAAATTTTCCCTACTCCCACGAAATTAGCTCGAAACATTTTGGAGGATTTTAAAATAAAGCGACTTGTTAATCAGTTTGCTCAAACCGCTCCGTCACCGTCCGGCCAAGCTGTCTCTGTCCTCCCATTAGTCTGCCTTCGGACGGCCGCTCCGAGCAATCTGTTCCGCCACGGCCGCTGACCAGCGCAGTCCAGCTCTTCGGAACATTGTTTACCGTGCAGTCTGCGAGCAAAGAGTGATCGTGATAATTGAACCATGCACACATAATATGAACGTGCGATTTTTTAGCGCAATTTTTTTGCAATTTTCATCAAGATTCTAGCGAATATTAGGTCCTTACATATGAAATTGGCGTTTTGCCGTACTGGCAAATTTGATCTCAAATATCTTCTCTTTGGTTAGGAATTCCAACTTTAAATTTATATAGCTATTTACTCATGTATTTGTGTTTTGAAAATTATAATTCATTTGTTTTTTCCTCAATTGTTTTTTTCTTTGCATCACTCAGTTTACAAAATGAAAAACTTGAAATATCGCGTTATTTACGAGTACGAGTTCCACCGTGGCACCAGTGCTGCAGAAACGGCTCAAGGATTAATGATGTGTATGGCGACGGTGCCGCAAAAGAAAACACAGTGCGTTTTTGGTTCCAACGTTTTCGTTCTGGAAATTTCGACCTGCAGAACAAGCCCCGTGGACGGCCGGAGACCAAAGTTGATAATGAAGAATTGAAGGCTATTGTGGAAGCGGATCCATCGCAAACCACATCCGAGTTAGCTGCAGGCTGCGGTGTTAGTGATAAAACTGTTTTAATCCACTTGAAGCAAATTGGTAAGGTGAAAAAGCTTGAAAGGTGGGTACCTCACGAATTGAGTGAAGCAAATCAACAAACGCGCGTTGACCGCCGCGTTGCATTACTAACCGGCACAATAATTAAGGGATTTTAAATCGAATCATTACCTGTGATGAAAATTGGATCCTGTACGATAATCGGAAGCGCTCATCGCAATGGCTGAACCCTGCCGAACCAGCCAAACCATGCCCCAAGGGAAAATTGACTCCAAAAAAGTTACTTGTGAGCGTTTGGCTGACTAGTGCTGGTGTCGTTCCCTACAGCTTTCTTAAATCTGGCCAGACGATTACGGCAGATGTCTATTGTCAGCAACTGCAAACCATGATGGAAAAGCTAGCTGCTAAACAACCGAGGCTGGTTAATTGCTCTAGGCCACTGCTGCTTCATGATAACGCTAGACCACACACTGCACAACAGACGGCTACTAAATTAGAGAAGTTTAAATTGGAATGTCTAAGACATCCACCGTACTCTCCGGACCTTGCCCCAACAGATTACCATTTTTTTCGAAATTTGGATAACTTCTTGCAAAGGAAAAAATTCAATTCCGATGGGGCAGTCCACACCGCCTTCAAAGATTTTATTGATTCCCGTCCGAATTTTTTTTTTAGTTAAGGGATCGATGAACTACCTATGAGATGGCAAAAGTGCATAGATAGCATTGGTACATACTTTGATTAAAGGCAGCAGAAACAGAATAGCAAAAAACCTGGCACGATAAAACATTATTTTTTTTGTATGCAATCATGTAGGCACAACATGTGGCAAAACGTACAATTTACTTAGTGGGAGATATTTTATTTAACCATTGTTTTGAGTTTTCTGGGCTATTCTTCCACTTGTATTCAACCTCTATGGTACATGTTTCGGTTCCCATTATTGAGTCTATCGTCTCGGAAAGGAATACTTATGGCAGAACAGTCAAAGTAATCTACATACAAGATTCTGAATGGTCGTCAACATCTAAGAATATTTTTAAATCATTTGGTTTGATTTTTTTTCTGTGTAAATCTTAAGAATGAAAATATTTCAAAAAGCGTACAAGTCTCAAACGCGTATATTATGATGAATAATAATACCCGTTAAATATGCACAATTCCATGCAAATAATATGTTTTTTCCATATATTTCTTCATCGTTTGCGTCTTCAAAGATACTTAATACCCGTAACAACATTCTTTCGTACTAGTTCAACCATAAACGTCCTAAAACGTTGTGTGCTTTCGATATAATATATTCTGCGTGAAAAATACTAATGGGCTACATTTCACATAAAAATAATGAGTGCTTTTACGGGAAAGCGCCTTTTTCAAAATATTTTCTCGTACTTGACTTCTATGCGCGTGACGCAAGCAGTAATAATGTAGCGAACCTATGTATGTAGAGCGAATGTACATCGCAATCCTGATTCACAATATACATTTTTAAATTTTTTTCACTCTAAACTCGTTAAAAAAAATAAAGATGCGCTTATCCACTAAACAAATGGCCGGCCGCGCCACTCGTGAACGCATTACCAAGAAGTTAATGTAATATATTACGTAAGAGATTGTAACGTAACCTGTCTGGGTACCTAAGCTAAATACCTAACTATAAAGTTTAATAAAGAATATAATATAAGTTTTACGAAAGCCCAAAACTTGAGACTTTAAGCTGCCGAATTGAACTTTATTACAACTTATGTGACTTTTAAGCACACGCTTTATGCTTTAAGCTACTAGATAAAAACTTTAGTCGAACTTAGAACTTCGGAAGTATATTTACATGAAAGCTAATATTATTTTTTTTTTGTTAAGATTTTATATTTTCAAAATTGGTCAGTCGTGATCTATCTAGTGGTTAGAAAAATTCCCCCTCCGTTATGTTCGTAGCTATCCAAAATTCTTTTGATATGTGGTGAGATTCGTATTCGTATTAACGCGACTAGACTAATATAGAACGGATTCTTACCTAACTATGGAAATAATAAACGCAAAGTAAGTAATTAACATAACGGACGTATTTACTAAAGATGATAGAACGCCTAACCGTTATCGACACGAAATCCACGTATTATCTTCAAACACTTATAGACGAAATGCCAGAGACATAAAACATATTTCCGAAATTAACCTTCTAGAAACCGTTCTAGAATTCTACAGTTTCGCCTATACGAGGGATAGCCGATATCGTCCACGTCCTGAGTCGGCCTAAAAGCCAATTATATGCGGCGTAGCCGAGGAATAAACGCTAGTAGCAAAACTTCCTTACATTGTACCACCATAACTATAATACCACCGGGGTTAAAATACTGAAATATAAAACAATACAATCGTTGCCTAGTTAACGACATGCGCTAAAGATTCCGTTCGCCTTGGTTATCAATACCTCATAATAGCAGCTTAGAACAGTGTTAGCACAACCACACGCGGTACCCATTTACGACAGATTTACAAGATATAAAAGCATACGTTATATTCAAAGACACTAGTAAGAAACTTGCCGATAGCGCGTCCCACGTTGTCCGATCTGCTCAATCTGTTCACAGTACATAGTGACAAAAGATTAACATATCTATAACAACTAAGGCGCATCCAGAGGCTCGGGGTAAGCTTTGTCTGATTTTATCACAGCCCGAGATTCTAAGGGAATGGAAGATACAGTTTTGTAAGTAAAATTTAAGAAGTGTCTAACCACTTCTGTTCAAACGTGGATTCTAGATGCTCCCCACCCCCCTGTAGGGGGGAGGGGATGCGGCCCCAGAGCATCGCCGTATCTGGCGGTTAACTCCTGTTTAGACATAACCTCCCACACTAAGCTGCAGACCAAAACCAACCCGAGACTCTGTTGCCTCTGCTGGGATCCATTCAGTGTCCTCGTCCTCATGGCGACAAACATATCAGGAAGAAAATCCCGCGTCTGATATTAAGGTTTGTATATTGTCCCGCGGGGCAGTCAAATTGACTGGTGTATAATGATGAGGATCCCACGTTGCGGCTACATGGGCCGGATTATTATGATGTTTACTGCTGATAAAAGGGCTGAATGAACTAACTGGGTGACTGGAAAAGACTCATCCCTGAGTGCGTCAGACAGAGCCATGTTAGCATCGCCAATTATAGTTAATGTGATTGATCCCACGGTGTAGTCTAATTGACTAGAGATATTAAAGAGATAGTATTCCATAGTGATTGTTATGGTTAATTGCGTGGTTCCTGATATGTATGTCCTGTGCCCGAGGAGAAGGGCTCCGAAAGGCTCCTGGTATACAGCAGTATAGTAAAGATGATGAATGATGTGTCAGGGTGAGGTGTCAACTGGCATTCCCGATCAGGATACTCGTTCAAATAAATCAGCTTCTATTCAAGATTTAATCATGGAGATCTGGATTCGATGACACCGAGGACGACCAAGCATCGAGATTCTTCCCACCAGTGTGTTCCCACGGGTGAGTTCTCGACGCCGAGCTATAGGAAACAGCCGCATATTCTTGAGCCGTTGCCTCTCTATTATAAGGATGGTATGCGTTAAGCTGCCCATGTTGTACGCCTACCTGGCGTGTTACGACACTTTGATTGCCACGATGCGAAAGAACCCCGATCTCCCTCCTTTCATAATCAATTCTGTCAGTCACGACAATCAAATTGGTGATGGGTGATGAAACTATTTTAGTACAGTATAATTAGAATGTACATGATGGAAAAATAGCTGTCACTTCTGCATTCAGAACATAGAGGATTGAAATCAATAGCCCCGCTACGATCAATCGCTGAGATGCTTCCCACCGGCGTGTTACGGGTGAGTTTTCGACGCCGAGCTATAGGAAACAACCGCATATTCTTGAGCCGTAGCCTCTCTATTATAAGGATGGTATGCGTTAAGTTGCCCATGTGGTACGCCCACCTGGCGTGTCACAACGTATTGATCACCACAGCGTCAAGGAAGCCCGACCTCTTTCCTTCCATTAGCAAATTTTACAATGTTTAGATTCTATTCATTAGTAGTTTTAAATATGTTTAAGTTTTCCATACAAGCACCACGTTCAACAAATGATAAGAAGAATAGTTATAGTAAAAGGTCCTTAGCTGACAAAAGTTGAAGTTCTCTGCAAACTGTCCATATCCTCTAGTAGCGACTGTGTTTTCCAATAACAACTTTCCAGTCATGTATTTAACATAACGTCCTCCTTGTGTTTATGTGTGTACTACAATATCTGCCTTCCAGTTAATGATTCCCAAAATAGTGTTTTCCTTGTATATATATTTTAATATCAGCACCTGTAAAACTGTATAGGATCCTAGAAACAAAAGGACTATTCCCTCTACGCCGAGCACATGCAGAACATAAGCCCCTTCAATCTAGTTCATCTACGCCGTATAGTGATATCACATGCAGACATAAACAATATAATTACAAGTATGTTTGCGTCCCGCCGACTGATGGAAATATTCGCATTCGTTTTCACCGAATAGTCAAGCCTACTGGCTTGACATTCGTATTCGTGAAAGTAGTATTCGTTGCATCACTCACAATAATAAAATCATATAGGTAAAAAACTACGGTAACTCGTAAAAATATGGTATTATTTATATTAACTGATTAAAACAAAACAATCTGTCATATAAGTAACTAACTATGGTAAAAAATATGTTATTATTTATATTAAATGAATAAAACAAAATAATCTGTCATATAAGCAAATAATTATGATTGTTATTGGTGACCGGTAAAAATATGATATTATTTATATTGAACGAATAAACTAAAACAATGTCATATAAACAACTATCACGAATAAGGAAGACCGAAGGTTAACTACCCCTGAACAAACCGCTAACGTCCCACAATAATGGAAAATGTTGAAAAAAAGCATTTCAACTAGCCAATATTGAATGAATAAATAAAACAATGTCATACAGACAACCATCGCGATTATGGAAGACCGAAGGTAAACCACCCCCGAACAAACCCTTCCCCCCAAATACGCACGTCTAACAATCACTATAAAATACAACCATGTATTATTAAAAGGCGCAGCAATATTTCGAAAGGTAATTATTATTACAGTTATGTTTGAGTTCGCTAGATGGCGGTAGTATAACAATCTCCATTCATATGCCATGCTGACCTGCAAATAGTATCTTGTATTCGAAGCAGAATAAATTTTAGAGCAGACCACATTGCACAAACATTAAAATCCGACAATCGTAAACATCCTCTGCAATTTTATCAAGTAAAATGCTATTCTAAATAACCAATTATATTTAAATTTTATTTATTTTCATACTGTTCCAAATCTCCTTTTAGATCCGGAATAATAAATATTAAACGCGACCCCGTTTGCCTTTAGTTTAAATAAATATTGAATTATGATACATCCCAATATTAATCAATGTATAGCAATGCATACGAGAACCAAGAGGATAATAATAAATCTTCTATCTGTCCTTATGAAGTCGGTAAAATATCCGTTTCTATCTAGAAAGCCTCCTATCTTTCTATCCAGAAAGCAGACCTCCCCAATTTCAATATATTGTGCAATATATGTCGAATTCAAAGTATAATTATTGGACAAATTGAACCATTTTAGATTCCCAAGTAAAATCGCCCGATCTCCCGTGCGCTATAACACTTCGCTTGGAAGAAACCTTTCGCACGATCCGAACCTGTATCACACGTACAGTCGTGTCACCTCTTAAGCGGCAAAAATACCCATTATAATCGAGCCATGAACATGAACTATTCTCGCCTCATAATGAAGCCTAGCACCAATACAAAACTCTTACTAGAAATAATAAATGCGACTAAATCTAAATAGATACAATATATACTATTCGAAATACGTCTTATAGGAGCAGTGTTTAAAACGATTGCCTATTGATACGCAATATAAACATCTAACGAGTCTAATAAACCATACATTCATGTTACAATAAAATAAGTATAAAATCCAGGTGTATTTTAAAATATATTATTTGGAGGAAATTTCTCGTACGATTTGAATTTATATCACACTGACAACCATGATATTAATTACACATAATTACCCCGATCTCAAATATTCCCAAAATAATACATTTCGATAGTAAAAAATAATTAACCGTAATAGATAATATAAATGTAATCCTTAGCTGAAGACCGGATCGCGCACCACCCACGCAATACAACAATTATCATACTGCTACTAGGCAAACCATATAGAAATCTGTGCATTCAATCGCTAGCACAGATAACATAAAATTCCCCTGCATAAAGGTACATCCGTTTGGGCCGCGACGCATTTGAAAATTACATAAGTATTATGAAATAGATCCAGCATTATCACCAGCCGCAAAATTACGATTTATTATATATTAAATCTGATGCGCGTATAGTAATAATTATTCCTAGGTCCAAAATACGTGACAAAACAAATCACAGCATGTATCAAAATTTGTTGCGATCCAAAGGAGCTCCAAATTGAATACACATAAAAGGCAATAGAAATAAATAATAGTGGAAATGCTTATCTGTTCACTGTTCCAAATCTCCTTTGAATTATTATAAACCTCCGGCTTTTTCCTCGGTCCTGTTAATTATCTTCCTTATTTCGGACTTCCTTCGACAAGGCCTCCGGCCGATTTCCAGGCTGCAAAATCAAGGTCGCTCTCAAATTTGTATCGCTAAATATAGTCTCTATCTCCCGCCATCTTTGATTCCAACTTGCGTGTAAAAGTAAAAGTCTACCATCTCAGGACGCCTTTCATTGGCCTGATCCGCTGCTGGGCAGCGTCTGCGATTGGTCCAATTTAGTCAATATAAAGGTAACGCATACCTCTACGTTTCAGAAACAATAAAGGCTCGTCCGCATCTACTTACCCGGCAAACATATAATTACAGAATATTTAACGGGTTGTGAAGCTTCTCTTTATTATAAACTTTAGTAGACAACCATTCCAGTATAAGCTTCTCATCAATATCGATTTAAATAAGCCAATATCATCACAAGATCAAAGATAATAAGGGTTTGTTATAAATACATAAATTGAAAAAATAGACTATGTTTTGTTTATTTTTATCGTAATCATATTTAATTCAATCATTTTAATACATAAATGTTTAAATATTTTTTTGGACATGCTTGCTTTAAGGGCTTCATGTGAAGCTGATTTGCTCATTTTCACCGCGTGAATCCATAGGTATGTAAGTATATAAAAGCAAAGGCAGCAATATCCAAAAAAAAATTGAATGCAGTCACTGAGGATTACTGATTTATAGCTGATTTTATGTATCTATCCCTTCCAAATATATGTTTCCTATAAATTTAGAGGCTCTGTTTTCTATAAAATCTCGAATTCAGTATATTATAAATTAGTAATCCGCGATGACTGCCATTAAATTTTTATTGGACATTACTGCCTTTGCTACATACGCTACATATGGTCGGCGCCACACTATGCGGAACATCCCCCGCGTCTCTTCCGTTGCGGAATTCCGCTGCATTTCTTTTCATACAATATGAGCTTATCAAACAAGCTGCGTGGATGATCGGTCGATCGATCGCTTTGCTGATTTGAGGAGACGAAAAAAATGCGGCAAAAGATACGCGCAGTGTGGCGCCGGCCATATTGTTTACTTTTGTAATGGGACTAACCAAAATGGAACCCGCGGGAATTTTAACTCGCAAACGTCTCCTCAACAACAAAAAAACCATCGTAACGACCATATCTATATTCACAAAAAGTAATGTTTAATAGGGGCAAACAAAAACTTTTCCGCGGGCTCGGTAATAATTAGCCACATAATTTCGCATCCATTAGCTTCCCGGGTGAAATTCTCCGAGTTTAATACTCTATTAGGCCGCGGCCCTCGGCTGTTACATGTTGATTCCAGAAACTCCGCACGCACGGCCCGTAGTTTAATTTAAGTTTGGCGAAAGTTAAACTAGGAAAAGGCGAAAGCCATAAGCTGTAAAATTACCCGCTTGCCGCAGAAACGCCGAGTATCGAGCAACACGTACCCCGCGGCCGAGCGCACCGCGGCGTGCAAACAGTCCCGGCCCGGGCACACGTGCGCGGCCCGTGCACTCGCCGTGGGTGCTGCCTAGCGCCCGGGCGCGGAATGGAAAAATTTCCAAAGTTTACATTCATTTTGTGGCAAATTGGAAAACTCGATAAAACTCCGCGATGGAGTTTCATTCCGGAAGTAAGATTACATTTTGATGTTTACGAAATGGCTGAGTTATGTGCTGTCCCGCAGGGTCCTTCTCCATGACCCGCGCAGCTGGTAGAAATAATCGTGTGGCCAGGGTTTGAATGAAACGAAAAGATTAAATATTGAGTCAATTCGTTAAGTAAATAAATGTTAAATATTTATTAACTTAACTAATTACAAAACGCTATACCGCCCGACGCTTACGTACGATCACTAGATATGGATGGTAAACAAACAATCTGCCGTAATTAAGTAATTGAGAGGAGTGAGTGGGGCTGTGAAATGGAATCGAATAAGAAACTCGATAATCCAAGAAGATGTAAACATTGAATCACTGCTACTCTTCATATTAAAATCGAAACTGAGATGGCTTGGGCACGTACTAAGAATGCCTGAGGACCGAATATAGAAAATACTTACTACAATTCCTGAGGGAAGATATCCTTTGGGCCGCCACAGACAAAGTTGGGCGAGGCAAATCCAGAAATTGTGTGAGGAAAGGATAAGACTACAATGTGGGAGGCGGCACAATCAGCGCAAGACAGAGACTAATGGAGGAGGCGCCTTGTCGATGCAGTGAGTCCCCGACCTGGATAGGATAAAAGGAAGAAGATGATGAACTAACTAACTAACCATCACGCCGTTACAGGATAGAATGCCATACTCTTATCTTTGAACATACCACTTTTGTTTCGGCTACGTTTATACATCTTCTAATGCGTGTTCTACGGTTATGGAGGCTTTTGAAAAAGCCATACTTGTAGTATCTGATCGTGCCAGGTCTTTTGCGGATGCTCTATATTCCTATTGTGCTCAACACTCGCCTCATATATTTTCTTAACCATCCATTCCTCGCTCATAGATTCTGCATGACCAAACCTTCTCAGCACTAATTTCTTTATTCTATCTACCACACTACAGCCAGCACTACATTCACTTATAATTTATTCGTTCCTCATTCTATTGACCAAACGTTTTCTACACAAGCGCCGTAATGACCGCATTTCCAACGCACTCATCCTTTTTTTACCAATTCCAGGCTTCACTTCTATACATCAAAGTTGGAACTGAAACGTTATTGTGTATCGCTAGTCTTCCTTCTTTTAAAAGATTTATTTATCTAATGACATCATCTACGATGCAGCACA
>JADDOH010007509.1:0-35234 GCA_016648135.1 Agrypnia vestita
ACAGTACAGTTTGCATCGTCGCCTTCTGCGATGCGAGTATGAAAGGTTATGGTTGTGTCATTTACTTGCACTCCACAGATTTAACCGGGAACGTATCAGTCAGGTTATTGTGTTCCAAGTCTAAGGTTTCACCAACAAAGATAATTTCACTCGCTCGTTTGGAGTTATGCGCGGCCCTTTTGATGTCGAAGTTAATAAAGACTGTTCGGGATATTTATAGTTCACGCATCACCATCGCAGGAACATATGCATTCTCGGACGCTACAATTGCCTTGTCATGGATCCACTCTTCCCCGCATAGATGGTCCGTATTTGTGAGCAACCGCGTAGCTCAATGCCAGGAAAATGTACAACCCCAAGATTTCTATCATATCGCAGGCATTGAGAATCCTAGTGATTGTCTATCTAGGGGCATGTTACCATCTCAATTGGTAACCCATGACTTGTGGTGGAACGGGCCTGTATGGCTACGTTCTGTCATTTCAAGTTGGCCTATCCAACCATTCTTACCTACAAAATATGAGGTACTCCCGGAATTTAAATCCACAACTTTGATTACCGCTAAGATTGTACCTTGTAGTTTTTACGAATTAGCTCAAAATATCTCTCGTTGGGATAAACTTCTGCGCATCATCGTATACTGCCTCCGTTTTATGAAAAGATTACCTCGTTCCCCAGCAATTGGAGTCGCTGACTTACTTGCTGCTGAAAACACGGCTATTCGTGCCGTTCAAAATGTTCATTTTGCTAAGGAAATGGCGGATCTAAAAGGAGGAAAAGGCTATTCTAAAGGGTTAAAACGTCTTAGTCCTTTCATAGATGAGGATGGTATTTTGCGGATTGAAGGAAGATTATCCAATTCAGGTCTTCCTTTCGAGGCAAAACATCCTGCTCTGCTCCCAAAACATGACCACGTAGTCGCCCTTATAATAGATCTGTATCACCAATTGCATCTTCACACTGGGCCAGGATTACTTTCATCAATCCTTCGTCAACGCTTTTGGATCCTTTCAGGAAGAAGCGTTATTAGATGGAGAGTGAGAAAATGTAATAAATGCTTTCGCCTTTCTCCTCTACATCCCACGCCTAAAATGGCTAATTTGCCAGCCTGTCGAATTCAGGAAGCAAAGGCTTTTACACACACAGGGGTAGATTATGCTGGTCCGCTAAATATAACACTCCAACGCAAGCGTGGACAAAGGTCGCAAAAGGCCTACATCTGTATTTTTGTCTGCTTGACAACGAAAGCTGTTCATATCGAACTAGCATCAGATTTATCCTCGGACATCTTCCTAGCTGCATTCTAACGTTTTATAGCACGTCGAGGACCCGTATCTTGTCTGTATTCCGACAACGGCTCGAACTTCATAGGTGCCAAGGCACAGTTAGATGAATTTTATAAATTAATCTTGTCCTCGGACTATCAAAACGCTATAAAGGATGAGCTTATTAAACGACGCATTTGTTGGAAATTAATTCCACCGCATAGCCCGCACTTTGGAGGGATCTGGGAAAGCAATATAAAATGTTTTAAAACACATCTATACCGCGTAATCGGAAGTCAGTTGTTGACTTACGAGGAACTCTTCACAGTTCTTACACAGATCGAAGCGTTGCTCAATTCCCGGCCACTTTGTGTTATGTCTGAGGATCCGTATCCTGAGGCGCTGACACCAGCACATTTTTTAATGTCATCACCACTCCAGTATCTTCCGGTATCGGACATTGCTGACGATACGCGGAGTCTTTGTACACGCAAACAACTACTAGATAACTTAGTTAGGTCATATTGGAAAAAATGGCATCTAGAGTATTTACACACTCTACAAGTCCGACAAAAATGGTGTACTCCAGATAATCCCGTCACCGTCGGTAAAGTCGTGCTAGTGGGTCAGGATAACGCACCACCGCTTAGCTGGCCTTTAGGAGTAATCTCTCAAATATATCCAGGTTCAGATAGTGTAGTGAGAGTTGCTCTAGTGAAAACTGAATCCGGTTTTTTCAAGCGACCAGTGGTGAAACTTTATCCTCTCCCGACCCAATAAATAGCTCTTAGTTATATATTATTTTTATTTATTTTTTTCACGCCTCTTAGTGTACAATAGCTCTTAGTTATATATTATTTTATTTTATTTTCATTCACGCCTCTTTGTTATTGTTCGATGTATTAATTACTTATATCGCAGCATTTACGTGCTTTTCTTATTTGCGTTTCATAATTTACCGCTGAATATGTCAGATTGACACATTTTTAATTTACTCATATATTATATATCGGGACTGATATTACGCTGTCTCTCTTTTTTCTATATCATAATTTAGTCGTTATTGCGATAAGGAAGTTGCATCATGCGTTCGGATGATTTTTTATTAATTTTGAAAGCTCTGTGAGCTTCCAAGGCGGGGAGCATGGTCGGGCCATATCTATATTTGGAATATATAGCGAACGCCTTTCATTGAGAAATTAGGCAAGCCGCGTTACCTGTCTCCGCCAATGACGCGAGACCCAGCAGGGCCGGCAGTAGTACATATTGGACCGCCGCTGTGAGTACATACTCGTTCGCCATCGCCGCCGTGTGACATTTTTTACGCACGTTCCGCAATAACCTCAATTTGTCGTTCGATCTTAAAACCGCCTTTTCAAATCCGTTCTTCGCAGTGGATTTGTTTACATTATTGGTGAAGACGGCCACCCGCATCTACAGTCCACTCAATCGCATTTCATCAGGTCGCAGTTCAATAAATCGAAGATAACCAGGAGGTAAGTGTCTTGCATGTTTTCTCAGTTACGGGCCTTTCGCTACGTATTGGACATCTTGCTTGCCCCTTGGAAGTTTCCGTATAGTTGGACGCTCAAAGCGCACCATTTAAACCATAACCTAACCGCCTCACCAACATATTTGCATTCTCATTTGTGAAAAAATCAAATATTTTCCCAATTTGTCATGTGTGGACGACTGTAATCGAAAATGTTTAGTTACCTTTGAATTTATACAAGGCTTCTTCAATATTCACTTGATTTTAACTTTCGTTTCTATACTTTTTTCTGACTCAAATCAACACAAGCACAGTTATTATAAATATAATCAACCATAAATATTAAACATTTTAAAAACACGCTATTATTAGGAAAAATAATCAAACTAAAGGGAATTAAAGAACAGCGAAAAACAATTTTAAGTTAAATTAAGTTTTATTTTAAGCGTGTTCAAGTACGAGTAAGTAGCACAAACTAAAACTATCGGCGCAGGATTCCCAATTTTAGGGATCATGACATATGTAGGAATTCAAAAAGGTACCACGAAATACACAAAGGACAACCCCACACAACAAACAATATGTATAACTTATTAAAAAAATGTCATTATTTTTGTGACTTAAAATTTATTCTTTTTACCACTTATATATTGAAAATATCAACATGTTTCAGGGCCAATGGCCCCTTCGTTAGGATACAATGTAGGTATATTATCAAATTAAAAATCAAAAATCGAAGTATGAACAATCAATACATAAAAAAATTATATGCGGGAAATCGTAAAAAGAATAAATTTAAACAAATTAGTCCATACTTGATCATTATTTTTTTGTAAAATTTTGCTCTTTTAGCCATACAAAGCACATTTTTATTAATTATATTAATAATGTCACTATAAAATCTATAGATTTATGACTAATGGTCTAAAAATTATTTTGAATTACGAATTAACGGGGTTTTACTGTAATGATTGTTCACATACAAAATTTTATTAAACTTAAAATGCTCATACTGAATAAATAATTTTTTGAATTATATGTATTACTTAAATACAAAATGCGATTTATTTCACAAATATTTTCATATTATGCTTACTTGCTGACGTAAATATTAGGTCCTTACGTATGAAATTGGCGTTTTGCCATACTGGCAAATTTGATCTCAAATATCTCCTCTTTGGTTAGGAATTCCAAATCCAAATTTATACAGCTAACTCATGTATTTGTGTTTTGAAAATTATAATTCATTTGTTTTTTCCTCAATTGTTCTTTTCTTTGCGTCACTCAGTTTACAAAATGAAAAATTTGAAATATCGCGTTATTTACGAGTACGAGTTCCACCGTGGCACCAGTGCTGCAGAAACGGCTCGAAGAATTAATGATGTGTATGGCGACGGTGCCGCAAAAGAAAACACAGTGCGTTTTTGGTTCCAACGTTTTCGTTCTGGAAATTTCGACCTGCAGAACAAGCCCCGTGGACGGCCGGAGACCAAAGTTGATAATGAAGAATTGAAGGCTATTGTGGAAGCGGATCCATCGCAAACCACATCCGAGTTAGCTGCAGGCTGCGGTGTTAGTGATAAAACTGTTAATCCACTTGAAGCAAATTGGTAAGGTGAAAAAGCTTGAAAGGTGGGTACCTCACGAATTGAGTGAAGCAAATCAACAAACGCGCGTTGACTGCTGCGTTGCATTACTCAACCGGCACAATAATGAAGGGATTTTAAATTGAATCATTACCTGTGATGAAAAGTGGATCCTGTACGATAATCGGAAGCGCTCATCGAAATGGCTGAACCCTGCCGAACCAGCCAAACCATGCCCCAAGCGAAAATTGACTCCAAAAAAGTTACTTGTGAGCGTTTGGTGGACTAGTGCTGGTGTCGTTCACTACAGCTTTCTTAAATCTGGCCAGACGATTACGGCAGATGTCTATTGTCAGCAACTGCAAACCATGATGGAAAAGCTAGCTGCCAAACAACCGAGGCTGGTTAATCGCTCTAGGCCACTGCTGCTTCATGATAACGCTAGACCACACACTGCACAACAGACGGCTACCAAATTGGAGGAGCTTCAATTGGAATGTCTAAGCCATGCACCGTACTCTCCGGACCTTGCCCCAACAGATTACCATTTTTTTCGAAATTTGGATAACTTCTTGCAAAGGAAAAAATTCAACTCTGATGGGGCAGTCCAAACCGCCTTCAAAGATTTTATTGATTCCCGTCCGAATGGTTTTTTTAGTAAAGGGATCGATGAACTACCTATGAGATGGCAAAAGTGCACAGATAGCAATGGTATATACTTTGATTAAATAAATATATTATAATAAAAAAAAATCGGCTTTATGTTCCTCCCATACTAAACACCAATTTCATATGTAAGGACCTAAAATAAGAAATGGAATATATCCTGTAAAACGAATTTGTACAATGTAACTATTGATTTTATGTGTTTTTATATATATAATTATTTTACAAGCCAATATTTTGATAAATGATGAACTTATGTACAATTCAGCTGCAGATCCGACGCCACTAAACCCAGTCATTATTTGATAGAATGTTATATAAGGGATTTTGTGAGGTTTATGGTGATAGTGTTCAAGAAATGTGACGTATTGATGAATATCCCACACCACTGCTATACTTAAATTTGTTGGAAGATTTGAGTAATATTAATGAATACAAAATTTTTGAAAAATAACTTACCATACTATATTATATTTATACATTACCTGGTGTGGTATTATGTTAACCTTTATGTCGCGCATTGGAATAAATGTATATAATAAATATTGCAGATATCGGCAAACCTCTTCCGCACGTTGCCCCCGAGCGAGAACCCCGATTTTGACCCCGAGGAGGATGACCCAACGCTCGAGGCCTCGTGGCCGCACTTGCAGCTGGTTTACGAGTTCTTCCTGCGTTTCCTCGAGTCCTCGGACTTCCAGCCCACCATTGGCAAGAAAGTCATCGACCAAAAGTTTGTGCTCCAAGTGAGTTCCCAACTACTTTTTAATAATCTTATGGCTGAGGGTGTGGTTAAATGCATTTTAACTCCATATCCACTGAAATTCTGTACTTGTGAAAATAGAATCAAAATTTTAGTTACCACCTTTCTCACAGTGGTTGCAAATATGAGTTACAATTGTTGGACTGTCTATGTTATAAATAATTTATTATGATTCATTTAACTTTTCCCACATGGCGCTGAAATTAAAACGCTCATTCCGGTGCATGTAGACTTTTTTTTTCAATTTTTAAGTCAGACAAATATGAAAATACAAATTGTTTACTTATATATTAATGATTAAAATAATAGTTGATATATATATGTAGGTGAATATGTACCAATTACTGTGTATAAGTGCTAAAAATGATAATAAACATTGATCATCACGAATGACAGAATAATGGCATGTGATGTATCTGAACCTGCCAGATGTGCAGCCGCTTCTAAAGAGTGAAGAACGGCAATCCACAAAATCCGGCACTCTGCGCACCACGTACTCCACGATTTCCCTGCAATACGCATATTGACAAGTTAATGTCAGTTTCTACGAGAAAACATTTTATTTTGTTGTGTCTAGTAAATACTTATATATTATAATTATCTTATTGAATGGGTACACAAATACATAAATATATTATAGAGAATTACCTAAAATGTGAACTCTGTATGAGTATATTTACAGAGATATTCATATAAATAGTTGTGTCAATTTCCACTGGAGAGGAGAGTTAAATAAAAAATATATTTTAAAGATATTACATACTAGACCAACTTTTGTCATTCACATAGTATTGTGTATCCCCAATACGCTTTCCTGCAATCTTCATTAGCGGCAAACTATCTCACATCACTATCTGACCAAGTGATTTTAATTTTTCCAGCTGCTGGACCTGTTTGACTCGGAGGACCCCCGCGAGCGAGACTTCCTGAAAACAGTATTGCACCGTATCTACGGCAAGTTCCTTGGCCTGCGCGCCTTCATCCGCAAGCAGATTAATAATATCTTCCTGCGCTTTGTGTACGAGACAGAGCACTTCAACGGGGTTGGTGAGCTGTTGGAAATTCTCGGCAGGTAATTGTCATTGTTTCTTTTGCGGACCTCTTCGTCAGTGCCACCTTAAGGAACCTGCCTGACAGCTTTTCCATTCTAAATATTGTACTCTGACTCTCACTGTGAATTGCCTCTCTAACTGGGAACTATGTTTACTGTATCAAATTGCATGTATTGTTTTTATTTCAAATGGCAGTTGATGACTGTTGACGATGACTATTAATCGTGTACAGCACCTGATGGCTCTGATTATAAGATGCAACTTAATTTCAGTGCCACCACAGACCACCAAAATAGCCTGATCCCACAGCTATTTAAAAAAATTACTATGAGCTTTTAAATTTTAAAACAATTATGAAAAGGTTAAATTAAGGCGGTACATTCACTGCAAATGCATATTTCGGCATTTTTTACGAAAATGTGGGATTTTATTATTCATTTATATCAGAATTTATATGATAGATTGCAATTTTTTTAGGGCGTTAACTTAGATAGAACCTTTGTTCTTATATAAAAGTAATAAACTGAACATTATTTACAATAATTAAGAAAAATATAGGCATTAATCCACAGGCCGCGGCAAAAAAAACGTTTTTAATGTTCCCGGGCAAAGTGTGATTCGTTTAAAATTTGTATGTAAGCATAATATGTTTTTTCATACATATAAAGTTTACTTAATTATCTAGAATCTGTACGTAGGAAATTAAGAAATATTCAATATTAAAAAAGATATCATTTTTCAAACATGCTTAAATATTTACGATTTTTGGTCATTTTCAAATGTTGTTTATTCATATAAAAAGATGATTTTAAACGATATATTGTATCTATATTCGCACTTTGAGTCTTCATTCACTATTAAAAAGCTAATTTTTTATAAAAAACACGTTAATTAATATTTAAAAATAAAAATTCTATAGTATGAAATGTGTCAAAAAATTATGCAGTTTGCAGATCACAATCCGCGCGCCAGCCGGGAGAGGCGGACGCGCTCATGTAGTCCGATCATTTTTTCATAAAAAAATCACTTTAAAACGTGTTTTTATGCCAAATTTGACTTTAGTTCAAAATAATATCATATTATATATTCGAAAGCAATCTATTCATCGCAAATAATAATGTTTTTTTTAACTAGTTTTGTATTAAATTGCATTTCTACTATTACCTAACATTGAACGCATGTCACTTTTGCTGACTTGCTATGTTCACTATAATCGTGTTGATTTCATTGTTATTTGAAAGTCAAGTAAGATATTAATTTACGAGATAATTTTTGAAATATAGATAAATGGTTTTTAATTTTATTTTTAATTCAATACATATTGTTGTAGTAGTTTTTTGTTTATTTTAAATAAAAATTATTTAAATTCAATTATTTTCACAGGTGTTTTGACATTTCAGTCGGAAGTCAAAATAATATCTAAATCTGCTTATTCGACAAAAGTTTTAAATTAAAAAACAGTGATATAAGAAAAATTGTTGTTTACTTTTTTTTTTACAACACATAAATTATTGGAGAAATATACATACGCTTTTTTATATTCTAGACTTAAAACATTTAAAATTCTAATAATGGTACGCGCGCATGACTTGCGTTCCCATATATTTTAAACGTCGGTACTCCATATGGTTGTCTCGTTTCCTCACAACCTTTCTATCTCACAAGGATATGTAAAAAATACGCTCTTGCAAGGTTTATCTGATATGACGTTTGTTCATGTCTCGATCTCGTATTGAAGTAGCATGATCTATCCGACACATATCGCCACTTTGACAGCTTAAAAAATGTATGTACCGCCTTAAATACTTTTAAAAAGTGTAATGTCTTAGTAAATAAGTCGCGCTTTAAGAAGATTTTTTTTTACATCTATTGTAAAAAATACATTTTGTTTACTAGGGGATTTAATTATGCAAGAATAAATACATTACTGCGGTATAACGAGAGGAGACATTTTTCTGCTATGATCCAACCCCCATTTTTAAAGTACGGGTTTAGTTCATCTCTCTGTAAATTTTTTTACTCTGTGAGTAACACCAACATAAAAGTTTAATTCTAAAAAAGAAATAAGCTAATGTTGGCTCCACACATTGCCCCCAATGTTGGCGCCAACAGTATTTGTCCAATAGGTGGAAAGACAAACATAGTATTGAAGCCAATGTTGGAACTTATTGGGTTGGGGCTAATGTCGATACGCTGGCCACACATTCGCTGGGATACTCAACTATTAACTTAGATTTTATATGAGGTTAATATGAGGGAAGCTATTTATGTTTATTATCTTGTTGTCATAAACAAGAGCTAACATTGCAGCCAATGTATGTAGAGCTGGCGTAAGATATATTATGATAGAATTCAATTAATTAATAAAAATGATATTTATTAGTAGGTATGTTATTCACCTTCCTTCTGAATCAATATCAGAGATATGTAGATTATTCTGAGCCGGCATATCAATAATAATGGTGGCTTCACACTTTGATAGCTCACTCTCGCCCCTCTATTCTGCAATGAAGTTGAAGTGTGCATCTAAAGGCAGGTCCGTGTAGATGCACACTCGGGAAGATTTAGAAAATCTTTAGGATCCTTTGAATCGGTCATATTCATCTTAGTTTACCCAAAATAAATTTCATTCATTTAACCCGATCAGTGCCATTGCCGCGTAAACGCGCAAAACTTTGCATGTCCTGTCAGGCCAGTTACGCGTTACTGCGCGGGAATTTTTCGATGCAAATACGCACAATGACAAACGATTTTTAATGCGTCACCAATTTTAGATCATACTGGCATCTATGGACAGCGATTCTAAGTAGTTACCTTATTTTTAAAGCCACCAAATCTCGTAAAATTAGCGATTTATTGACGTGTTTCATCTGACAGTTCTCAGAGTTCGCTAGGGTTAGCGCGAGCCAAGTTTTTTGCGGAGAAATGGGGAATCCTTTGCAATACTTCAGTTTTAAACTACGTTTGGCTTGATTTTGTTCCCAATTATTGACAATATTCATCGTTTTGTTTGCCGTTTTCATGTTTTTAAAGCATTGTGAGTGAATATAACTTCTTTTGCGTCTACAAAATTATTTTTTTATCTTTATTTTAGCAAGATTCCACTGAATTTTTTGTTTTCTGTTTTTCAGTACTTCAGTTTGATTTTGTTCATGATTATTTAAAATTGGTTTATTTCGCTGTTTTCCTGTATATAGTGCATTGTGAGTGATATCTATCATATCTATCTAATGTGTCTATAAAATTATTTTTTTCTTTGTGTAGTACGTACACATTGTATTCAAATTATTGTGTTATTTTTTCCTTTATTTTAGCGAGATTCGCGTGACTTTTTTATTTCTCTGTTTTTTTGTAAAACATTTTTTATATTTCTTTTTGTGACATTACAATGGCTGATTTTACATATGATGATGAGATTGTTGGACAAACCGCCGAATCTGATGAGAGTGATGTGGAATTCGAATTGCCAGAGTTTTTTGAGCCGGGCGAATATGAAAATGATGTGCCTGACGAAATAGAAAATATTGCCTCTACTAGTCACGTCGATAGACCATTATTTCATTGGGATAGCGATCCATTCTTGTCTCAAAAGCATAATTTTGATTCATCTCGGTCAGGCGCAAAATTGGCCATCAGTGAAGGCATGCAGGAAGCTGATTTTTTTTTAAATATTTGTTTCTATGGCTTTAGTTGAACACATTGTAAACGAAACCAACCGACAACATCAATATATAAAAAAATAGAACCTCTTCTGTAACCAATCGATTGCAGCAATGGACCGATACGACCGTCGATTAAATTTTTGTTTTTATAGGCATTTTTTATACATGTGCAAACAATGTCAAGTAAGGCTATGTGTTGAACCGTGTTTTGAAATATACCACACGCAGAAAGACTACATAAGATATTAAATGTGTAACATTAAAAAATAGGTTTAAAAACAAAAAAAGTGATATTGTGACAACCCTGTTGTATATTTTGTGCAATGAATTTATTTTGATTTTAATTCAAAAAACTCCATCATAAATTCTGAAAACATAATTCTTTGATAAGTCCTTACACTTTTGCATCATTTTATGTTCATTTTTATTGTTTTTTATTTACTTTATTTTACGGAAAAATGTCTGGCCTATAGGTGTCCCTCACAGTAAATATGGCTGGCAGTTAAAAGGTTAACTAAACATTCTTTATTACAAAAATCACAAAATTTTAAACAATGTAGTCTGGGATAAATCTTAAACAAAGAAAAACAACTTACATTTCTATTATTAATTCACACATTAATCTGAGACCTGTGCTTCCAGTATAATAAATGGCTTCGCTCTACCACTGAAGACGGAGCATAAGCAGTTTCTGGTGAAGGTGCTGCTCCCCCTGCACAAGGTGAAGTGCCTAGCGCTGTACCACGCCCAGCTGGCCTATTGTGTGGTGCAATTCCTGGAGAAAGATGCTACGCTTACAGAACCTGTTGTTAGAGGCCTGCTCAAGTTCTGGCCCAAGACCTGTTCCCAGAAAGAGGTAATTTTAACAAATAATGCCTTATTTTTTCATTATATTATACAACACATTCTTATGGTGAAGTTGCAATTTCGGAACAAAGTTCTGTGAATTTTTAAAACCAAATTTTATTAATCAATTAGACAGAAAAATCAAATCAACGAAAAAATATTAGGCTGCTACCAGGATTCGAACCACGGATCTAATGATGGATAATATATATTAATCAATTTATAATCAATCAGTTCAGTCTGAAAGGTACTGAAGTTATTAAACATGTACTTGCACTCAAGACCTTCGTTTTGGTACCTCGTCAATCTGCGTTCCTCCGACAGGTTAAGAAAGAGCGTGTTTTATTTAATAATTTTCATTTGGCTCATTCACCGACGATGAAGCGGAGCACAGTCACAGAGCATGTTATCAAAAGAGAAAGCCCTTTAACTAAACTTAAGGGGTTACGTGTAGTCAGAGGCGCAAAAAAATAGACATTTTCAAAAAAAAAATTGAACGATTGTTTAATGTTTTGATTCAATATATAATACCAATGTTTTACACTATATTTAACTAACTTTAAGTAACTATACCGAAAATTTCAAATAAAATTATTAATACTGGACCACGATAGAATCTCGATTCTTGACCCCTGTTTTGCAAGTAGTGCCTCGCGGTGTTCATCAATGCTTCTTAGTGGTTTATTTAAATTTAATGAAACAAAAATAAATTAGTAGTTCAATAGTTTATCTTGTGCTTAATCGAAGCTTTTTTTTTCAAATTTAGCAAAATGGCAGTCTTTGAAAGCTTAATTATGAATTTTGAGGGATTTATAAAAAAAAAGTTTAAGTCAAAAAGAAAAGTCCTCCGATTAAGCACAAGTTTTTAATGCCTAAAATATGATGTTTAAATTTCATTTAAACCTGTCGAGTAGTTTTTAAAATATCGTGGACACCGTTTTTGAAAACGTTATTTTGAGAAAAACGCGTTTAAAGTTTTATGCATAAATAATTAATACAAATACAATTTAAAAAATTAATTACGTAGAGTCGTCTATTTCTGGTACATATAATACATCTTCTGCCGATGTGTAAGCCTCCAAGATGTCTATTTTTTTATCTACGTCTCATTTCATCTTCTCGAGTGACCTGATTTGCACATTGGTCAGCAATCTTTATGCGCTCTATATCGTGTTTTTCAGCATACCGGTGTGCATTAGGTCCATAATTTAATCCTATAATCCTATGCTTGTGCATTGGCAATTATTAATATTCCTTTATGGCGTCTTCATGACGTCTCATTATAAATTTTTGAAAATGATTATAATACACGCACAACTACCTATCGACTGCTGGGTTTCACTGCCACTGAAATACTAACACTAAATCAAATCTCAGTTGGCCTAATGGGTCTTATGTCGAAAAGTAGAAGTATAAAAGAAATTTCTTACATTATTCTTAGAATTAATCAGGTAAAAACCGCGTTCCTTAGCAGTCGCCCCGTTTGTCAGCCCGGCCGGCTCTAGTACCGTCCGCGTGTCAGTACGGGCGGCAGCAGAGGGCCCTACAGTTATCGTTGGATATCTTTATAACTAATAACCGGATCGAGTTGATATTTTCACACAATATTTTTGAAACATTTTGCTTTAAGAAAATACAAAAAAAAATCGATATTTTAAAAATCCTGACTACACGTAACCCCTTAACAATTGAGATTCTGTCATCTGTATTAATTAAAATAATTTTGATGTGGCTAATTTTTTTACTGTATTCTGCAGGTGATGTTCCTGGGTGAAATAGAAGAAATCCTAGATGTTATAGAGCCGTCACAATTTGTCAAAATTCAAGAACCCCTCTTTCGGCAAATCTCCCGATGCGTGTCCAGCCCGCACTTTCAGGCAATGAAATGATACCATTATATTTATTTTGATTTTACCAACTAACACATACATCTCGTACTTTTGATGCCTTTGGCGACATTTATTTTTACCTGTCTCCGCGTCACGATATTAAAGTAAAACCTTTGATTGATTTAGTTGAAAAAGTTTTCTTAGTTGTTAATTGGAATTCAACAGTTTCAAAACATTTTTTCTTTCACTCAATCAGTGAAGTGAGTGAGTTCCAAATCTGAACTGGAGTTTTGAAAGATATAAAAGAATGTATCAACGAGATAACCTCAGTGAAGGACTCCAAAATAAAATAGCTTTTGGAACAAAATATTGGTAGGCTTGAAGACAAAATACAAAATGACCAATTACAGTTCCAAAAAAAAAATTATCGATCTACAAGAGACAATTATTGTAAACCAGGGTCACTGTTCAAAAAAATTAGAGGAATATTTAGATAAAATCATCAATATAATAAACTCAATAAATATCAAAAAACGTATGCCCGGGCAACACTAATGAGAGAAACTTCAGTCACAAATACACAGCGCGAGCAAACAAAAATGAACAACATGGAACCAAAATACAATATTATCGTAACATCAAATAACACTTTAAATGCCGACGACATTAAAACAAAACTTCAAAAAAATATTGATTTAACGAAGTTAAAAATTGAAATCCTTGGAATGCGGAAAATTGGTGAAAAAAAAATCATTATGCTATGCTCGAAGAAAAAAGACGCGGAAATGCTAGAGAACAAAATCAATAAACTTCATGGGAAGGAACTACTGGCCGAGGAATTAAAGGAGAAGAAGCCACTCTTTTATTTATTAAAAACCTTCAATGTCATTTATCAGAAGAAGAAATAATTAACGGTATCACAATGCAGAACGAAGGAATAGAAGGAGAAGATAAAAACAATATAAAATTAATCAAAGAACTAAAAACAAATCGGGATAATGATGAAAATGAACATAACACCACTAACTATATTATTGAAACCACTGGTAAATTACGAAAAACACTACTGGATAAAGATAAAATAAACATTAACTTTAACAGGACATACATAGAAGACTGTAACCCCCTTACACAATGCTATCACTGTATGAGGTTCAAACATACGCCCCAAAGATGTTTCGCTAGGACACAGCCTCCAATATGCCCACATTGCTCTGAAGATCACACCTTTTTAAAATGTACAAATTTAGAAAAAACCCCTGTTTGTAATAACTGCAACAAACAAAATTTAAAGTTTAAAATGAATTACAACATTAACCACAGGGCAAATAGCGCACAATGTATGTTCAAGCAAAAAATGACTCAAATAGAGAGAGAAAAAATCGATTACGAGTAAAAACGAGTTAAATTTTCCTATTATCGCAAGATTTAATTTTCAACATCATTAATTTTAATTTTTAAATGGCTAACTATTTACTAGAACAATTGGACAACAATTTTACTATTTCAGAAAATATTTGTTATAGTTATAGCTGACGAATGCAACGCACAACTTAAATCAATGTTAAATTTATTCATAATACATCTTAATATTCGTAGTATACAAAAAAATATTGATGAATTTATAATATATATAAACTCTTTAAAATCGTCACCGGACTGCATAGTGTTAACTGAAGCCCACCTAAACAAATATACTTGTATTCCTGATATTCCAAATTACATTTGCCGTGCGACAACAACTTACATAAACAAAAATAGTGGTATTGTTGTATATATCAAAAATACTTGCACTTATTTCTCTATTCAAGAATTACAAATTAATTTATGAAACTGTTTGCAAATAAAAATTAACAGAAATAATAAAAAATTTCTAATATTTGCTATCTACAGAACTCATTCGTCAAATATATATTCATTTATAAATGATTTAAATCATATTATCCTTACAAATAAAGGCTTTGATACTATAATCATAGGATATATAAATATTAAAATCGCCGATAATAATGACAATATTACAAAAAATGATTATATAAATATGTTGACCGAAAATAACTTTAAATGTTGCACAAAAAATATACTCGAGAAATAATAGGGCAATCACCATCATGTATTGACCACATATGGTGTAATTTTAATTATTTAAATAATATTAAGATAATCATTTGGAAAAATAACATCACTGACCATCACACCACAATTTTTATTGATTACGATATCCAAAAGCCTACAGATAAGGTTCAAAACAATAAATTAAAATCTTTTTTAAATCAAAATATATTAAAAGAAAAATTAAAAATTGAAACATGAAACTGTCTTAAATTCAACAAATGTTGAAAAAATAAGTATACATTTTGAAGGGTTACTTAAAAAATACATACAACAAAATACTGAAGAAAAATTAAAAAATACAAGTGCGAGATTTTGACCATTGAAACCTTGGATTTCCCACGGGTTAATAAAATTGATAAGACATAAAAATAAATTGTACGAAATTAAAAATAAATATCCACATGACGAATCAATAAAAAGGCATTATAAAAAACATAGAAATAAACTGACAACATTAATAAAACACACTAAAGAAAAATTCTGTCAACAAAAAATTTGAACCTCAGAGCATGACCCAAAAAAAGTATGGAAAACAATAAACGAGATCGTAAATAAGAAAATAAAAAATCAAAATATACAAAAACTAAACATTAATAATAATGTTTTGACAATTGAAAATGAACCTAAAATATATGCTGATGCCCTAAATAATTATTTTTCAAACGTAGGTATGAATTTAGCAAAAAATATAAAAAAAGATTATAACGATGATCCTATTGATCGAGATTCAGAAATCGAAAAAAATATCTCAATACAGTAGAACCTCGTTATAACGAACCCCGTTTTGCCGAAAAATGACATATATCGAATTTTTTTTTCAAAATTAATCCCCTAAAATCAATTTTTTATACAAAAATGCACTTATATAGCGAAATTTCGTTAAAATGTATAACGAAATAATTTTAGTTCCGTGCGAAAACACGTCCATATATTTACGTAAATATATAAGGAATTTTTTGTCAAGATGAAAATATTATTGGTTGTCATGGAGGGAAAGGCGACAGGGGATAGTTTTACGGCGACCCGTCATAAAAAGCAATAGAGGCGCGGGACTCCTGCAATCTTTGTATTTTTGGTGTTTTTAAATTGAGGTCTTTAAAATTTCTCCTTGAGATCATAAATCTTAATAGGCACCTTCAAAGCAGTTTACCATAATCACTGCGAAGTCCAGTTGGAACATTTGTTTTATTGCCGATCACACGTAATATATTACAAAAAAAATTCATACAAATTATACACGTATCGAAATATCTTATTATTTATAACGAAAAAAAGTTTGTTAAAACAAAATAATAATATTGCGCTTTGTTTCTTGCGCTAACATAGGGATAAACTAAACAGTGAAAACCTCGCCGCCGTTCGCGCTGTCGGCGGGGCGCAACCGCACCGCAACTGTGTCGCCTGCGGAGTTCGAGTTGGCCGCTTTGAACGTCTCTACGATCATTTATTACGCAATATTATTAGAAAAAATCTTTTTTCGTTTTCACTATTATCATCAACTTTCATCGCTCTTAGGGTTATAACTGAACGTTTACATTGATTGGATTATTTACGTACGTACGTCATTTTCGAAGGCCAGAACCAGAACTACCGGCACGGGGATTTCGCGGCATTTTCTCACTAACATGCGTTATTGCGTTGATTCAAATTATCATGCGAGATATGTACATATTTTGAGTCAAATAGTGTAGTTAAAATAAATACAAAACTAAATAAGGGAAAATAAATTATATTTTCAAGAGACCCGCAGACGAGAAGTTGCGGCAAAGTACGAAATTTATGTGACTACTCATTTTAAAAGTGTCAGATTCTCAGGGACTTTCTTTGTTTTCTGAATGCCTTATTATGTTAGCATCTATATGAATTGACAATGGGGTCTCATTCAAAATCATTTGCAACCTTTTTTAAGGCCGGTACTTTTTTTTTATGACGCGAAATATACATACTAAGAATTTTTTTTTTCATCATATATGGGAATTTTTTATAACGAAATTTTATTTTTCGGTCCTTTGGGTTTCGCAATAACAAGGTTTTACTGTATTACAAAATATGAAAGGCGGTTCTGCACCAGGGTTTGATAAAATAACAGTAGAAATACTGAAAAATAATAATAATTCCTTAATCAAACCAATAACCCGTATCATCAACTGTAGTCTAAACCAGGGATACTTTCCATCAATATATAAAACCACCATAATAATGCCAATTTATAAAGCTGGAGACACTATGGACATCTCAAATTACCCACCAATATCTGTTGTATTAAATGTCGCAAAAAATTTTGAAAAAATCGTCAAAAAAACAAATTTTAAAATTTATCTCTCATAATAAAATACTGAATGACTACCAATTTGGTTTTCGCGAGCATATGGGTACACAGGACGCTATGGCTGAATTAACAAAAATAATATACTCTTCACTAGATAAAGATAACAAATGTCTAGGTATATTTATAGACCTACGTAAAGCGTTTGACAGTATCTCGCATAATAAATTAATAAATAAACTAAATAAGATTGGGATTATAGGTAAAGTAAAAACTTGGATAGAAAGTTACTTGAAAGAAAGGAATCTATCTGTAAAATTAGGAAATACATTAAGTTCAAATAAATCATCTAAATTTGGTATACCGTAAGGTACTGTACTGGGACCTTTACTATTTATTATCTATGTAAATGATATGTTAAATTTACCTATCGACGGTCAGATTTTACCATATGCTGATGATACAGCTCTAGTTTTTTACTGTAGAAATTGGAATGATGTTATAGCTGCAGCAAACCGGAGTATAAATATTGTAAAACAATGGTTCGATGAAAACTTATTATCACTAAAGAAATATTTTAGGAATAAAATTGTTAAAAACACCATATTACGCTTTAGTCCAGTCAGTTTTACAAGATGGTATTATCTCATGGGGTGGTGCATTCAAAACTATATTGAAACCTTTAGAAGTTGCCCAAAAATTAATTTTAAAGATCATTCTTAAAAAACTCAATGATTATCCGACTACAGAGCTTTTCAATAAATTACAAAGTCCCCACACTACAAACTATCTACAAACAAAATTGCATTTTACAACTTTATAAAAAATTTCAAAATAATAACGAACTGACCCAACTAGTATCAAGTAGCAGAAATATAAATCTTGGTAATTTGCATATCCCTGAAGTATTTACCACAACTGCCCAGTATTATTATACATTTGGAGGTGTGAAATGGTTCAACGAATTACCTGTTATAATGAGAATTGAAAAAACTATGAGGCCTTTAAAAAATATATTTTAAAAAACCCTCAAAATTAACTAAATTTTTATTTTATATTAAGCTATCTACTTACATATTACTTAATTGTATAAACTCTTTAGAATATTTCTTTAATAATAGAATAATATATATAGATAGTTTTAAATTTAATGAGTTTGGGGCCACGTCGGACCTCTCCGACAGAGCGCGACAGGGGCCAGGGTGCCACGTCAGATATATGCGACGGGCACAAAATTAATTATTTCTCGATGGCCGCGTATCGAATTTCAAAAATGTGTTTTTTTCCCAGTAGAGAAATCCCGTGGTAACCTGTCATTCCATTTTCAACTCAAAAGCATCACTGATTATATTTTAAATCAACAATCAAAATAGAAGTTTTTCTGCCATCAAAATCGTATAGGAATGTTGTAGATGTCGCCCCAAACGCGTGTTGCACAATCGAAATTCAAATATTCCGTCATTCACGATCACGCACAAAATGCGCGGGAAATATGATTTATTTTTTTCGATTTATTTGTACACGTATACACAAATATATACGATATGTTTTGAGATATTTGTCGATTTTTGTTGGTTTATGATTCAATTGAATACTAACGGGTATTTATTAACAAAAATACATGCAATTATGTTGCGTTTATTTGAAATATGTGTGTGTGTGAAAGTGTATCATATTTATGTGTTATTTATTTATTTATTTATTTAACGCCCTTATGGCTTTTACAAATATACAGAATAATTTTTTTTAAAATAACATAAGACAGTTAAAATAATAATACAGTTAAAAGTTACAATAATAATAGTTGAAAGGTAATCATAATAATAATAATACAGAAAAACATAAGACAGATAAAATAATAATACAGTTAAAGGTACAGATAATAATAGTTAAAGGTAAAATAATAATAAAGAAAAATTTATTGTCCATTTCCATTTTGTTGAGATGTAAACAATTGTATCAGCTTTGTCCTATACACGGTTATACTATCAGCAAAAATGTCAGCCGCCTCTGCATGTTCATTCCCTAATGAGTGTAATCTGGGAATTTCAGAGTTTGCTAATGCATTACTTCTGACATTTCCACTATAATAAAATAATGCACTGTGTCTTGATGACCTCGATGAGGCATACAAGTCGATCAGACTAATAATCTGGGGGCAATCAATCAAACTATTTACGATCCTATAAAGAAATATTAGGTCTGTTACAGTACGTCTCACAGACAAGTTTAAAAGTTGTAAATAACTAAGGAGATATTCATAATTGATATCTTCCAAGCGTAAATTTAATTTGTAATTAATAAATCTTAAGAATTTTTTTGGACTCGTTCAATTGCCGTTGAATGATTATCATAGTGAGGCGACCAAATGATCGAGTTATGTTCAACCTGAGGTCTGACAAGAGAAGTGTAGAGGACTTTATAAGTGCGCAGGTCTGTAAAGTTTTGTGCAGTTCTTAAAACAAATCCTAACATTTTGAGACCTTTATTAGTTATCAAGTCAATGTGGGGAATGAATGATAATTTAGCATCAAAAATTACTCCCAGATCAACTGATACAAGGTTTACATCATTAATTTTGTAGGTGAATTTATTTTATGTTATGAATTTAAGTTATGCGTGCGATGTTCCGTTGTGTGCCGTGCCGTGCAACAAAATGTACCACACAGAAGAAGATTATTAGGTGGCATCAAATAAAAATAGTAGTGTTGTCTCTAATAAACAAATAAAAATAAATAATTATTTTTCGTATAATGTTGCGCTGGCAACATTATCAGAATTGAAATTTTTTTTTTTACTTAACAATAAAAAAATCATTGCAATACGACAATTACGATAAAATAATATGAATGTGTGTGTTTTTTTTAATATATGCATGTTTTCATGGTTTTTTCGTAAAAAGAAAAATCACAAATTCAGAAAATCTCTGGCCTTAGGTGATTTATGTTGATGGAATTTTTTTTGCGCTAGGCAAGTTAATATTATTATACTGTACACTGTTATTATCTTTGCTTAAAATTTTATTATATTCCTCTCTTTACTATATTCATTTTTTAATTGTTTGCTTATTGTTAGTTTTTCTTTTTTTTTGTTAAATTGTTGTCCCACATAAATGCATTAATTATCGCATATTTATAACTTTTTTCCTCTTATATACATTTATGAATTATTAAAAAAAAAATTAAAAAAAAAAAATATATATATATATATGTATAAAAGTGTAAGACTCTCTCCAGACACAAGAGTTAGTCTCTTTTTGGAGAGGTACAACGATATAATAAATTTATGTATCAATATATGTACTTAAAATAGGCAAAAAAAAAAGTAATAATGCTGTATTAATTAAATAAAAAATAATAGTAAAATGACAGCTGTTTTAAAAGCTATCACTCTAACAAACAATGGGTTTGGATGAGCCACCAAATAAATGTGACATCAGTTGGAGAGTGAATAATGAAGATATAAAATGTTTCAGGTGGCGGAGCGAGCGTTGTACATCTGGAACAACGAATACGTCATGTCTCTGATGGAGGAGAACAACCAAGTAATAATGCCCATCATGTTCCCGGCCCTGTACCGCATTAGTAAAGAGCACTGGAACCAGACCATCGTCGCGCTCGTGTACAATGTCCTCAAGACTTTCATGGAAATGAACTCCAAACTATTTGATGAGCTGACGGCTAGCTACAAGGCCGAACGGCAAAAGTGAGTGCTAAATTTGATTGTTTTGTCGATGGGGAATATTTAAATCCATTTCTTCTATAAACCATTTATTAATATAATTGACACCTTGTGAAGGCAAAATAAATAATCGTAGCCCAGTAGAACCTCGTTCATTCGAAGTTCAAGGGACCTCGAAACAATATTTCGAACTATGCGGAACCCCATTAATTTGAAATTCAAGGTACCAAAAAAATGGAAATCTCGATGCGATTGCAAACCGCAGTCGCAAAAATTGTAGAACTCGTGATAAAAAGCTGCCCTCGTAGCCCAGTGGGCACGACACTGACTTCTCACACTGAGGGTTCGGTGAGGTCACAATTAATCTATATGGTTTACTCAAGCCTGCGCGACGTGTTACGCTTATGTAATGGGCCTCTTTGTCTGTTGAAGCGTAAAATTTAAAAAAGTCATTAATTTTGTGAAAAATGTACGTTTTGCATATTTCAAGAAATCTTGAAAACACAATATTTATTTTTTCTTGAATCTAACACAAAGATTCCCTTTCTGTTACTATAATACCCAATATTAATTAACATACTTGCAGTTTTCACTTGCGAAAAATCTTTTTTTCCAAATTGTCATGTTTTAATAGCTGTAATAAAAAATGATGAAGGCTTTTTCAATCTTCACTAGATTTTTACTTTCAATTCTGTCTTTTTTCTATCACGGACCAACACAAGCAAGTTATTAGAAATACAACCATCCATAAATACATGAAACAGAGAGATTAGTCAGTAATAGTCAGTTCTTCCAAAGAAAATTAAACATTTTAACAACACAAAGTTATTAGAAAAGAAAATTGAACTAAAAGCGAATTTAAGGACATCCAAGTACAAGTCATTAACCCAAACTAAACCAATCTGCGCATACCAAGGCAACCAACTTAAGAGAGCATACACAGGATTCCACAATCTTAGGGATTGGGTCATAATATATATGTATATGTTACAGCGAATTTGTATTTCCAGTGATCTATACTTTCACTAGTAGAAATGTATTTTACCCGGTCGGGCAGAATGTGGGCAGTGAAATTATGTCAATCAATAAATTTACAGATTCGCTACACATTATCTGTGAAAATATATTTTGTCCACGAATGCGCGCATTTCTAAAAGCATAGACAATATGGCTAGGTGCGCACTACGGATTTTTCACTGCACGGCGAAAAAACGCTGCGGCATAATGTCGCACCGCAGTGTTGTAACAAAGGATTTTGAATCATATTGCGCGCACTTAGCGGTAAAATAATGCAGCAGCGAAAACATGTTATAACTCGCTTGCGGCGCGGAGGTTAGTCTATTCTGTGGAGATTAGCGGCAAAATAACGCATCTTTTTAAAATCTTAAAATGTCCATTTAAAATATTTGTCAATTATTATTCTTAAATATTTGTTATTTGATTTCGGTTTATGTCTAGTAGAGTCGTATTGAATGCAATATCATTACTACAATTTTTGCAATGAATCATTATTTTAATTAGATTTACAGGTACATTGTCCTGTAATATTAAAGGAACGATATTTTTTTTCTGAATTAATTGAGAAAAGATTGTCATTAAACCATTCTTTGATTGCATTTATATTATGATTAGTTGCATTAGTAATATCATTGCATGTTTTGTTCTAAAGAATTATTGCAATGTCATCAGCAAATGCTATCTTTTTCTCACGTAATTTAAACACATTTTTTTACATAAATTAAAAATAAAATGGATGTAATAATATTTCCCTGTGGGATTGCAAAATCCAGATTAAATTTCATAAGTAAATGATTTAATTCAATATGTGGATATCTTGTTTGATTCCCGTTCACTTATACTATATAATCTAACAGTATGGCGGAGTGTGTTTATGAGTCTAGAAGGCTCCAGAATGTTCGATAAAGCTCTAGAAAGTTCTGGAAGAAGAACGTTCTAGAAGATTATTAAAAGTTCTATAAGGTTCTATAAGTGCCGAAACCAGCAAAAAAAGAGACGTCAACACAATTCTATGCTTACCGAATTATGGTCCCGAGCGAAGCCGGGCCAACCAGCTACTATTATAAAAAGACCTTTAGGACCAAAAGGTACAGCTTCTAATGCCAGTACACCTCTTTAATGTTTCGAGTTATTTTTTGACCCTAATGTCTTTGAATCCCTGGTAAAGTGTACAAATATATATATTGATACTATAAAGAATAAATACCAAAAAGAACGCGATGCGAAGCCTACGGCTGTAACTAAAATAAGAGCGTTTGTTGGGCTACTCATAGTCATCGGTGTCAATAGATCAGGACATCAAAATCTTTAAGACTTTTGGGACAACTCTATTGGAACGGGCTTCGAGCTGGTTTATCTTACAATGTCTATAAATCGATTTCGTTTCCTAATACTGATCTGTAAGATTTTATGATATCCTCGATCGCCCTCAGAGACAAGAAATTGATAAGCTTGCTGCCATACGGGACTTTATTGAGGCTAAGACACACCATTGTTTAGAATATTACACTCCAAGTGTAAACTTGACCATACGGGACTTTATTGAGGCTAAGACACACCATTGTTTAGAATATTACACTCCAAGTGTAAACTTGACCATACGGGACTTTATTGAGGCTAAGACACACCATTGTTTAGAATATTACACTCCAAGTGTAAACTTGACCATACGGGACTTTATTGAGGCTAAGACACACCATTGTTTAGAATATTACACTCCAAGTGTAAACTTGACCATACGGGACTTTATTGAGGCTAAGACACACCATTGTTTAGAATATTACACTCCAAGTGTAAACTTGACATTGGATTTGGAAAAAAGAATTACTGTTGTCGGCACTCTCAAGAGTAATTAGTGAGAAATACCCCCAAATTTTAAGACTAATCGGGACCGAGAAATAAATAGCTCTTTTTTTGGGTTTCAGAAAGACTGTACACCAGTCATTTATGTGCCAAAACGGAACAAAACAGTCTTATTATTGTCAACAATGCACCACGATGCAGCAATCGATGCTACTACTGGCGATGCCAAAAAGCCCGAAATTATAACGTTTTATAATCAAACAAAGTGTGGGGGTGGATATTGTGGACAGGATATTTCGTCAGTGTCTAGAAATAGTAGGCGTTGGCCACTCAAATTATTTTTTTATTTTTTGAATATTGCTGGAATAAACGGTCTAGTTATTCACCAGTTGAATAATCCAAATAAAAAAATTATCAGCATTTTTCTTCAGTTTTTGGGGTTTGAGGTTGTGAAACCATTAATTTTAGAACGTATTCATCAGGATAATATTCCAAAAAGCATAAAATGAAAAGCAAAATTATTGTTGAATGTGTCAGAAGCTCCTTTACAAGGAAATAAACCAATTCGTGGGGGGGTTGCACGCTGTGCGTTTTGTAGCAGATCACAGCACAAGGAAAACTTGCTCGAAATGCTACAGGCGTATATGTAATGATCATCAAATTTTAATTTGTCCTTCGTGTAATGAAAATTAAAAAAAAAAAGTTTAAAAAAAAATTTAAGAATTAAACCAAAACTCAAATAAGCAAAAATTATGTGATTTTTTGAGAAATCTGAGGTTTTGTTAATATTTAAAATTTAAGAAAGAGAAGATATATATTTTTATTTCGGTTTACTTAATAAATGTCATTTATAATAATAAATGTGTTTTATAAATGAAACGATTATCTTTCAATATATTTCAATTTAAAATGGGCTATAAGTGAAGCCCACGCGAGCACTCATGAACGTTTTAGAGGTGCGTTTTCGTCACCCACGCTCAGCCACCCCCACCAAACTCGCACATTTTCAGCGGGACACCAAGGGCTATCCACCACCATAACCACCAGGGGGTGGTAGTATCTGATTGTGAAGAAAACTTGGCGGATAGGGAAACACGGGTTTCTTTTTATATATATATGTTACAGCGAATTTGCATTTTTAGTGAGACTATACTTTCACTAGTAGAAATGTACTTTTCCCGGTCGGGCAGAGTCTAGGCAGTGAAAACATCTAAGTCAACGAATTCTCAGATTCACTACACATTATCCGTGAAAATATATTTTGTTCACGAATGCGCGCATTACTCAAAGCACAGACAATATATCGGTGAAACTATCAATTTGTACACGTAATTCTTAAAGCGTAGAAAGTATAAAGGCGACACTTCGCTAGGCGATTTTTATTCATTTTGCGGTCCTATTTTAACTCCTAAATTAAAATAGGACAGCGACACCGCAAAACGAATACGAATCGCGAAGTAAGGTGTCGGCAAGACGAAAGATCGCGCACTCGGGTTTTTTATGATATCTGACGACTGCCGGAACAAAACGAGGTTATGTCACCATGTTATTGGGGGGTTAAGGAAAAATTTTTATTAATGAATATGTATTTTGTCAATTAAGTTTATTAAATATGTTTTTTTATAACAATACAACAAAAGTTTATTTCTTACAAATATAGAAACATAAATAAACATACACCTGGTATTATTAATTTTAAACGAACCTTTAAAAGTGCGTCAAATAACAAACACTCGATGCGAAAAATACAAAAAATCAAAGAGATTCTAAGTCATCATTTACGTTTGAATTTATTCAGATTATTCCGCATTTCCAATTTTCTATCTTTTTATTAAAAATGTGTCTAATGTCATTTGCCTTTCTTGTTTGCGCTGTGTAAAGTGGGTGGTAGACGTACAACATAAAGTGCGCGGTTTTTAAGTTCGCAAACTTACTCGGCTCGACGTCGGTGACAGACGTGAAGCTTGCTTACACCGTATCATTTTTAAGAGTTTAATCGACTGTCGTTTGAATTATAAGATGATCAGAATTTTGAATGTTCGCGATTAAAATTTTAAAAATTAGAAATACTGTCGCTTTGTGGTGACTTTGGACTAGACTAGTGTAGAATGAGACACAAAACGCAAAATAAATTTTGAAAAACAAGCTCAATGTGCCATTAGAATCTTGTTATAAAATCATATAATGAAGAATTGGTGCAGCCGAAACTTTCAACTTTCAACACTTCAAAATGACTATTTTAATAATATCCGTTACCTACATAATGTTGATATGCACAGAAGAAATCAATAATGCAGTAAGAACCTTGTTCACGCAATGACTTATTAAATTGTTATTCAAGGCCCGGTTGTTTCAATTTGGATAAATAAAAGTTCGTTTAAAAGCATAGATTTTTACGGAAACGGATTTCAGACTTGTCAAATTTAATTTTTGACAGTTCGGAAACCAATAAATTCACTAGTAAGTAGAAGTTAAAATGTTGTATTCATTTCTATTGGTGAAAAACTCTTTGAATATGATAATAATGACCTTGAATATAATTTCTCTAAAATGCCAGTGAATGATGGACTCACTAGAAAAACAGATTCACTGTAACATATATATATATTGATTATGAGAACGTACCCTTGTTGTAGGAAATGGTCGTTTCCTCCATTCCATTTCATTTCGTGACTTACAAGTGGCTAATTCTGCGAGTGGCATACTGTCGTCCGAATCACTGTTGTTTTGTTCAGCATTCTCACCATTTTCACCAGTCTGATCTTCTTATTCGGTATCAGTGTTGTGCGGAGAATGAACTATATTTTCTTCTCTCAAATCCTCTTCCTGTTCGCTTTTAATCAAATCATCCTGTTCTAACTCCTCTTCTAGCAATCTCAACACGTTTTCTTCCATTCTGCGATCTATATTTAGCAATCTGTAAATAAAATATCAACAAACAGTAAGTTGGCAGTACATAAATATAATATATAATAACAAAAGATAAATATTTACATTCATTTAAAAAAATATTCCGCTCCTAAGAAGTTCCGCCAGTGCACGCATGGGCTACATACGTAGCCCAACAACTTTAAATCGTTATTTTTCACATGTGCGCCAGCGTCGATCGCTCACGCCACTCTGAATGCGTCGAGCAACAACCAATCGGAGCTTAGCTAGAGACTCGAAGTTAAATCACGCGATTTCACCCTGGGATACATATGTAGCCCACGCGAGTACTTAAGTGTTAAATTAGTTTGACATGACTTTTAATTTTTTTCTTCGTCTCGAGTAATTTGCCTACAGACTACATAAATTAGATTGGGTTCATCAGTTTCAGTAATGAGAGGTTCATGTACCTACTGGATGTTATTTTTTAGTATAATTAGAAACAACATGAACTCTGCTATATATTTCATTTGTAACAAAGTGGCTCTCTACTTTGTCCCTAAAAATTAAATATATGCTTGAAAATGTACATTACGATGCTTAACTGAATTTATTCTTAGTTTATTTATTCGATAATGACAAAAATTATAACCTAAAAATATAAGTACCCAATCATTTGATGAGTTTAATCGACTGTCTTTTGAATTATAAGATGATCCAGAATATCGTAAGTGTTCGTAATTAAAATTTTAAAAATACTCATCATTGAATATCTAAGCCCAGAGTCCAGAAGTGTGACAGTTCAAGAGACAGAACGCTATCGCCACAGAATAGAGAATATGCTATCGCTCAAAGGATAAAAATTAGAAATACTATCGCTTTGTAATGACTTTGGACTAGACTAGTGTGGAATGACAGTTCAGAAACGAATATAATTTCCCTAGTAAGATGTCAGTTAAAATATTGTATTAATTTCTATTAGTAAAAATCTGCTTGGATGTGATAAGAATGACCTTGAATGTAATTTCTCTAAAATCAAGTGAAAATGTAGACTCACACGAAATTCAGATTCACTGTAACATATATAAGAGATTCCGCAAGATACTGCGAACTACATACATATACAAAGGACATACCACAAAGGTGTGCGCTATCAAAAAGCTCCATTTAAAAATTTCAAATTTGTGACTTATGCATATATTAAAATGTATAGATTTTTGCTAGCAAAAGTGTCTAATTATAATTTTGCAATTACTCTTGGCCAAAAATGAAAATCCAAATTACCTAGAATAAGATACGAAATATTATTGTTTGGATTGTTCTTTGGCCAGAATGTAGATGTCTCAAGTGAACGCTTTTTGCTTGCAGAGAGAAAAAGCGCGAAAAGGAGCGAGACGAGCTGTGGAAGAAGTTGTCGGAGCTAGAGGTCAGTCACAAGAGCAAGTCGAGTGGTGGGGGTGGCAAGTGATGCGCCTCTCCCCCACGCCTGCCCCCACCTCACCCTGGCAAGAGACACCGACTCTTCTAACATCGTCACCCTAACATTACATGTGTTACAGCTCTCCCCCCGTTCTGCGCTACCCACCCCGCCCCGGACCACATTCTCCGGGCGGTCAATGTTCTTCCGTCAATGAATACCGATTATCTTTTTATGGTAGATACCTGAGTACAGATACCCAGTACCGTCGGCCTATTCTCTCTGTCGTTACGACGTCAGCGCTGAATGATTTACGCTATGTATTAAGAGCTGAAGGACGCTTACAGTTTGTTGAAACATTATTATGAAATATAAACGCAAGTATGTAAGTCGCACCGACCAATAACATTTGTTTGTAACCAAAATCAGAAGTAAATAAAGCGCCAAAACTTTTATACCGTATGTTTGTAAAAGAAAACATTACACATTATTTCTACGATTACAGTCCTCCCCCAAACCATATTTACAAAGCACAATTGCATCTTATTCACATGTGTGATAATTAACAAATAACACCATCATTTCAAATTCCTCATTAATTTTGTTACATTTGATCCCACCCTAACACGAATCATCATCCATTCATGTTTATATGCAAGTACATAAGTTGCACCAATTATAGACTTATTACAATCCTGTATCGACAGCTTAATACTGAATTGTAACACACACTTCATTCTCGCCAATCCATTTGCACCATTAGATGGAGCCCGGAATAGAGTAACATTATTCAACCTTAGAATACATTCATCTTTCGTGTGACATGACGTATGAAACATTCTCAGCAGTACAAATATAACGCCAATGCATGTTATTAGGTTAATTGTGAGCAATCGCTGCACTTTCTTTCACTAGCTTTCCGACCAGAATTAATATCTGCGCTTTGAGCAAACCATGTAAACTTCTGTCGTCATATATTCTTCTTCAATGCATTTTAGTGAAATCAGCTGTTCTATTATTGATGCGCAATGTAAGATAATAAAAAAATCCAATTAGAATAAAACCAAATTCATTCGAGGACACTGATAGACCTGTCATTTCGATAAACACTTAAGAAATAAAGTTAGGATCGTTCGAGGCTACAGTTTAATACGAGGACACGTGAGATCTGACAATCGTCTATGAAAAGATGTTTGAATGTCGGAGAAACAAGATGGACAAGAATGCTCGTGAGTGTACCATTTCAGATATCGGTACGATGCGAGTTTGAACAGTGTTCCAATTGCATTCCATTCCTTGGCACAGGGTCATGCCAAAAAGTTAAAATATGAATTTTCCACACGTCGAATCTGAAGAACCGATTGAAATTTTCACAGGAAACAAGTTAGCGCCGTTTAAAAGAGAATATTTTATAAAAATCCTTTTAGGACGCTCAGTCGTCATTTCTGTCTCTTAACCTTCAATAGAAGTCAACTAGAAATCGTAAAATAATTTTCCCACACCTGATGTTCCACGTATTGAAAGTTTTTTAGTCCGGTAATTAGTTACGCCAAACGTTAATCAAAGTGTGGCCCATTGAAGAAAATGCGGCCACTGTGCAGTTTTTAAATCTTTTATCTGGTAGGGTCTATAACGGTCATCAAGTAAATTATTTTTATAAAATAGGGCTTAATTTGGCCTAAAATACATGAATGATAGGTTTTTGTTTTATTATATCACAAGTGACAAATGTTTCAGAACTCACCCCAAAAGCGCAGTATCAGTTTTTGGTAGAAAAAGCTCAACTGGTTGTTGAGTCCTGCTGCAACATTAGCAGTGGGATGATATTCATCTCATAAACTGCATAATACAAGTCTCATGAAACAGGGTGGGAGAAGAAGCTACCTAGATCTAGTCACGGTGAAATGATAACTAGGTGACTTAGCTAATTTAAATCATGTAATGTTTGTCATACTTAAAAATTTTGAGACTTTTGTTCCATATGATTGTCTTGCAGGATATTCAATATCATCCACCTTGAATTATGTCAGTTCTGCCCTTACAATATGAGAGAAAACCTGGTGAATTATCAGCGGTTATGATTAGAACTTAGGCGGCTGAAGATTTGCATTTTTCCGAGGATTTGTGAGAAGAAGGGCGAATCAATGGGTGATGTGAAAGTGTTTAAAAATACAGCGGATTGGCATTCTATCCTCTCTGCCTACTTCTGTAGGAGACACGGTTCGGGTTTGCAAAGTATTGTGACAGAATTGAACAAATAGACATTTAATAATTGGCAAAAATCACATCCGTATAATTTTTATGCTTTAACACTTATGATAAAATAATAATAATAAATTGTAATATTAGTCCATAATATTGTTATTGTAATTAATATTATTTATTATAATGTTGAAGCACTCCAGAACATGTCCAAAATCGTGCAGAAAAGGAAGTTAAAAATGTTTCTAATGTGGTTTTAATTGGCTGCCGACGTTGATATGAAATGATGGCCAAATGTTACGATTCAGTACATATTATATTGTTAAATAAATTTGGATTGTATTATCTTTGTAGTCAAAAACCTATGTATTTCATTCGTAAGAGGAATGAACAGCTTTTGTATGTGAGGTTATATAAATATACTCTGATGTATCCAATGTACATAGTTTTGATTATTTTATTAGAACCTGAAGTATTGATAAAGCAAGATGGAGGTATACCATCGCAAATAATATTATCTTTATTTTCTGTTAAGTGCAACCTTGTTTCCAGTGAATTGTTCAAGTTTTGCGAGCTACAACAAATTTAATGAGATTTATTCTGTATAATGATCACTATTCACTAAACGAGACCCAGTTATTTTATTTAAAAAATAGCATTTAACTAAACCTTTCCATGATAATTTTAGTAAATATACAGAGAGAGTAATATCCCAGTGTAAACTAAACAGTCTTTAAAAAGAAAAATATATATACTTTTGTTTTCTTTAGTACAGTAGATATCTCTTCAATTTGGATTCCGCTCATTCGTTATAGCGGCCATGTAAGCGGTGATGTAAAAATTGCAGTTTAGGAAAAATATATGCGTAGACAATAATAGTCTATGGACGGTGTTAAATACTTAACATCATTATTATTCTTCACTAATCACATCTTCAAACACCAGAAACTAGACTTAGTTAAATTAACAAACATTAATTTATATTTGCAAGCTGATTGATAATATTTCACCATCTGCTATTATATCAAATGATTATAAATCATTAAATAATTAGAATAAAAACAGCTTTATTTATACAAACAAAGCATTATCCCGAGGTAGCGGCATCTGTGTTACACGACCATCAACTGAGTCTTTACGCTTTACAATTTGGAAATGAAAATATTTTAGAATATCTGAATTGTAGTTTCAGATGCTTTTTAAAATAAAAATGTGACGAGTGGGTTAAAGTACATTCACGTGTACTGTTTAATTTTGTTTTGGGTTAATAATTGTACACCGTATTCTAATACGCGGCTCATAATAATACTAAGCAGATTCTACTGTACTTTTTAAGACCAATATTTACTTGTGACAAAACTTCTTAATTAGATAAATTATTTTATGTGTGAAATAATAGGCAAAAATTTGTTAGAGATGTCTACACCTGGTAGTTGGCGTGTTTTTAATTATTCTTTCTTACTTTTTCCTTTATTTGGTGCCTCCTTGTTCAGGCCCTTTGCTCACTGACTTCTTACTCCAAGGCGGGGGCGTACACCAGCGGAATAAGACTGAACGCGACGAAATTATATCTTATTTCAAATTTCTATCTAGTCACCTGGGGGTTAAAGTATATATTCCGATATAACACGGGGAGTGAAATGTAACAACAAATGCTTCTCACCTTGCGTATTATATTTTATCATAATCTGTGTTGTTTAGCCTCATCGACATACACCCAACCTTGAGGTCAACGTTGAGCTGTAAATTCTTGCTTTAAGCCATGTGTAATATCTTTCATTTATAGTTGCTTGTTTCCAAATACGAATGCGTCAGGCATCAGCAGCGCGATCGTGATTCTTCCAGTAGAGTAAGTAGAATAGTAATGTTGAGACAATAATCTAATTGTCGGACTGCGGTTCGTGAGGTCTCAGTCATCGTTAGCGCCGATTCTGTATTCATCTCTTGTCCACGTAGCTAGGAAGACACAATCGCCTTGCTCAGATGCATTACATTTTATAAATGAAATATGTTTACCCAAAAATATACTTATTTGGATTGTGAACGTAACGGCCACCTATTGATTAAATTATTATTGTAAGGTATGTCACTATAATATCTCATGAAGCTGCCTGCCTTACTCTCACCAATTATTATTAACTTTATTAATAATCTGCAGCATTTTGTGTGAAATCCTTATAAATTCGTATATTATTGTGAACGCTTCACACAAAAACTGTGTTGAAAATATTTGGGGCTGATTGATTGTTTTAAGCTGTTTTCTGTATAATTTCTTTGCAATTATCGAAATAAATATTTTACGTTAAACATTTAAAAATACCTCCAGAAAAAATAGATCCTCAGATATTTATATGAATTTTCATAAATGCCATTTTACGTACTATTTATCATTTTGTCGGCCATATTTTAAAGTTGAAGCCGATGAAGATTATTAATTTGCATCTAGATTAAACCAGACCATATGCCATGGTAGAACTTTCCAAAAGGGTTACTTTGGTTGGTAGAAAATTTCCATTTTTGTTGATATTCATTTTAGATTGAAAACCTAGTAACTCCACAGAATACAAATCCTCTCCAGCACTAAGTATTTTTATATACCTAATACATATTATATACTATGATTATTTGAGTTGTGATTGTGAATGAATGTGTATTCCGCTTGAAGTAAGTCGTGCATGCAGGCTTGTACGCTCGCGTGAACTCTATGATTATTATTTTCCATTGGTATAGTTTAAGTACTCACAAATGTATAGAATCATGTGCAAGTATTTAATAAAATTATTTAGTCTGAATGCCAAACTAAATTAAAATTTCCATTTTGTAATTTTCCCGAATGTATTTGTCTAGTGAGTAATTTGCCAGTTAAATCTTGAACACTAAGACACTGATTTGGTAAGCTAGACAGTTGTGTAATATTGTGAAGAGTTCTCTGATGTCCAACTTTCTACCGTCAGCGATGAGTTTGTTTTAAATTTTTGTTTAATTTAAATTTACGGTGTTTCTAAAATTTGATTAATTCATAAAAAATTGTTAAGGGAAACATACGCACGTACGCAGGTATGTTTGTATAAATAAATTTGATTTTGCTTCATATGTTTATGTGTTAAAAGTTGATTAGGTGTTTAATAGAATGACTTAGCGAGTAAGTAGAAATGATCACTATATACATAAATATATTTAAAGTATCGGTGGACTCGAGATAAAGATTGTACATACATTGATCCAGTTTACTAATCACCGAGTGTGATGACGCGGCGTATTAAGTTGGAGATTACGTTCCTCAGTGAATAGTGGAGGCGCATCAACTATTCATTGTGACCACCGTGAGCTATATAGGCACTAGAATCATTACACGCAGTAGACTTTCTATTTATGATGGTTCAACTATATTCCTGTAGAGAATACTGTGTACCGCGTGCGGCACACTGGACTATAGACACTGACACGGACCCACTTTTAAGGAGTGCCCTAGTCTATATATTCTCATCAACTTTTTGTTTTGTTCTTATATCCCTTTGTGTATCACCGCCACATTTTTTTATGACTAGAAACCTTACTTTTTACAAATATACATAAATATGATACGTATGTGTTGCATTCAGCATTGATGGAGAAGTTTTACAGTTTATAATTTTGCTATAAAATAGGGACAAATAAAGAAAATTTCAATGAATTGTTGAGTTCTCCTTTTGAACCTTCACAGTCCACCGGCGTACATTGAACTTTCCAGCGGATTGTCTCATCAGCAAACATTCTCCTCTCTCTATCGCTTATTTCATTTTAAGAACTCTTCTCTCCAAAATTCGATTACCATCACAATTGGGTAATAATTTAGATGTAGATCCCGAGGTCTTGGGTATGAACAAATCTTGGGTATAAACAAATCGCTTACATTAAGCTGGTGATTAAAGTATCACAATTAATGTTTTCTTTTGTTATGTGGAAGATCATTTACACTTGTAACTATGTATTACTAGAAATGTTTCTTTTTGTTTTTAAAATGTAATATTAACAGTATGGCTATTATCTTACACTATTTATGAAAATTAGACAAGTAAAATAAGCAATATTTGTAAAAGGTTTATTCTTTGGATTATAAGATATTGAGAAACAGATCCTACTTTATATGATGTAGTGCCCAAAGAAATTGCTGTTTTCAAGATTCATGAAAGCGTTGTAAAGTGTGAGATGTTATATATTAGATACAATGTTCATTTACGGTGCGAGTGTGGCGAATCCTTTCCTTCTGCTGGTAGCGCTGTTTCCTTTACCGCACAAACCCTATTGTATAGCTACCTATTAATGTTTATATATACGTTTATAGAACAGTTAACATATGAATTCATAAATGATCATGTATTTTCTTGTATAGATATTATATAAGGTATCATCGCCAAGTATTCATGGAAACATACGCCGCAGTCTTTTGTTTAATATGAATCTCTGAATGAACTCTCTATACATTCTCATATTTATATTTAAAGCTATGGAACTTCTGCCACCATGGAGTGGGTGCAGAACTAATGTAGTGACATCACTTATCATGTTTTACACCGCCGTTTATGTGTAATCAATTTTATACAACGGGAGAAATATGTCCCAGCGAATGGAAATAGTGTGAATGAAATAAATTAATCTCATTTTTAACTTTGGAGGTGGTTCGGCGGATGATCCTCCAAATCACAATCTTCCAAAAATTTGGGC
>JADDOH010007510.1:0-13269 GCA_016648135.1 Agrypnia vestita
TTACGTTTTCACATATCATGTTTAAATTGATTCGCATTTTTTGACGTTAATATATGTATTAAATCGGAGATCGTCACGAATATAGTTCAGATTAATAATATTTCATCTCAGAAAATATACGATGGAGGTGGAAATTGATGGTGTCAATGGATCAATGACAAATGTAAGATTTTTTACATTTCTCGCCTTACATGACTCGCCCCCTTCACTCTGAGCAAAAGGGAAACGTAAGCGGTACGAACTCGCGTGCTCAGTGAATTTCGGGACGTCGTTAATCGTCGTCATTGTTGCTGAGCCTAGTAGTCGAGGATCTCCTCACCTTCCATTTATATCTTCATCAGCGGTATGACCTTCTGTGTAAGAACAGGCCAATTCTACAGGCACAGTTATTAATTCCACAAACATCGCAGGTCAGAGGGACCAACAGGTATCTCTGTTGGTTCCACCTCTAGAGGTTACTCTGATGCACCTATTTAGGGTTTTTCTTGTTGCCGCTGTACCATCCGCACTATGATACGTCCCAGGACCGTTTTATGAGCGAAAGCTGACTTTCCTACTCATGCGTCGCGTTTTTTCTCTAATGGCCATCTCCGTGCCGAGTCGTGTAAAGAGCGGCTCAGCAAGGAAAGATCTGCAAAAAATCCAATCACTCTTCCTAAAAAATCCAATCACTCTTCACAAAATAAACTCTTTATTAGTATTACAAAGAATAAAATTTAATATCAAATCAAAATTTAACAAAAAAGCAAAATATAACAACATTTTTTTTTGTCATTTCGCCACTCGGTCCGTTCAAGTGCCAGTTGTTCTGGGGTTGTTGCACAGTGTTCCTGTAAACAATCCTTGAAACGCTTCTTTTGTCCGGCAACTTTTTAGACAGAGAGAGACCCGAAAGCCGGCGCCACACTATGCAGATCTCCGTCGCGTCTTTTCTGTCGCGGAACGTCGCTACATTTCTTTCCACACATTATGCGCTTACCGAACATACTGAACGGATCATCGGTCGATCCACTGGCGGAACGCTCACTTCGGCGTCTTTTCGGTTCTCCGCCCGCGGATCTTCCGTCAACGTAAGCTCGGCGTCTCATGTTTTTAAATGCAACGCGCCACATTCGATGGATCGTCCGCATTACGTACGCACGTGTTACAGAATGTTCGATACTGAACGATTCATTTGTGAGATTCCGAAGTGTTTTCCTTTGGAACAGCAGAGAAAAACTTTTCAGTGACAGGACGGCAAAGAATCAACATGGGAAGAGATTGGAAAAATATTTTACAGCGATTAGGATGATGAAAAGAAAACGAAACAATAAGAAATTGGTAACTTTAATAATTAAAAATTTAATTTTTTGATAATTTTGTGATATTGTTATTGTGTGTGTGTAAAATTTGTGTGTGAGTGAGTAGCTTGTTGGTCTTGTGGTTAGGACTATTGTCTCGTGATCCAAAGGTCGCGGGTTCGAACCTCACTCCAGACCAGAAGTTAGTCCTATTTTCATAGTACAAGCGTTTATTTAGTTTGAAAATAGTAAGAATATTGATGTGACACGTATTCCGTGTTCGCATTTCTACTTATTTAAAAAAAAAATACAATGTAGTTTAACTAACCTCAAAGTCAGCCTCTTTTCAGGAGTATTGCCGTTCTTAATATTTTTGTTTTGTTAGTTATGGTTTCACACAAATTTATTTGTTAATCAAATGATTGCATTGACATACATAATATTGAAAATCTTTATCCGGATATAGCCTAATTCTTTCATACAAGGTGTAGAATTGCCTCATGTTTAAGTTTTAAAGGGATGTACCCAATATTTACGCTTTCTTCCATCTTGTAAGGCTTCATAAATATCTACTATTTCTGTAAGATCCATAGACGTCTATCTACCCTGTATAAGATTCGTTGCAGACTGAATCTGCCGCGGAATATGATATATGACTGCTAAATTCGGTTGCGGATATGACGCGACGGAAGATCCGCGTAGTGTGCCGTCGGCTTTAGTGTCGCTGCGGACACGCCTTTCACGTATTCACCTTAATCCTACTCATATTCCCGAAAACAGCCCCCATTTTTCTTAATCATTGCTCAAATTGATCGACTCGCTGGACGGCACGCGTCGCCGTGTATTAGGAGTGTATCAGAAATCAACATTTAATATTTTCGTAACGAAGATTATGTCAGCGTCATTACCTCGCGAAGTATTCAAATTTATTTTTAGGATTAAGGAAAACAGCCCTTAAAGCGCCTTTGCGTGAGCCGTAAAATTAAATGAGAGAAAAATGGGGATTATATTTGAGAAATTTGTGCGTGAAATACATTACGCGTGGGTGGAGTATATGTGACGGTGTTTGCAAACATTAATGGAACCTCCTACATAATTTCCAAAAATTGACAAAAACACACAACGTGCAATTTTATAGCTTCGCCATTTGTATTAAAAATCCATTAGTAAGCGTATCAAAAGTTTATACACTGTGTTTATAGGACATTCATAAAGAACAAAGGCAGTATGTCTACCACTGGGGTGTTTCTGAAATAAATACAAAATATCTGTCACTACTCAAGGAAATTTCTGTGGAATATTTCAAACCTACATGTTATTGGAAATATCTAAAAATAATTGCCAATTCAGTTTTTCTTTTATATACTTGTTTAAGTTAATATTAGTTTTTTATCGTTAGTAAGCGTATCAAAAGATTATACATCGTGTTTATAGGACATTCATAAAGAACAAATGCAACAATATCCTATTGAGGTTTGTTTTATACACTATGAGGATATTGCTGTCTTAACTTTTAATAATGATTAAGAAACATGATTTTGGAATGAATAAAGCAACATTTCTTATAAAATCTCAAATGTTGCTCATTTTAAATTAGTAATTCTCGGTGACTACATTCAATAATTTTTATTCAATATTTCTGCCATTGCTTTCATAGTCCTCATACTTTTATACATATTTAACTCTAAACAACGTATTGACAATATCTGTAAAAATACTATAATCCACGTTAAGTGCTTTTTAGATGCTAAGATTATGCATCTCTCACGGCTTGGTGTACTTCGCGATGGTCGGTTATCGATTATGGGATACGTAGTATAGTCTTACGTATAACACATACGTTGATAAATTAAACAGTTACAGTTCAGTTTCCTTAAACTTATAGTAGATAATTATATAGAAGATAACTTATGGTTGTGGTTAGAATAGTCCTTGAACACTATATGCTTATCATTATATTTGTAACTTTGTAATGTAGGTACATTAAATTATTTACCTGGTAGTGCGAAATTCTTAGAAACATTTAGGTATTTTAAATAAGAAATTCAATTATTGCATTGATATGAAACAATTTCTTTATTGCAATCCGTTTTAAGTTTATTTTCAATTTCTGTTTTTACTTCCTTCACTATTTTGGTACAACCGAGTTTGTTGAGTTAATCGATAATTTTTTCACACAACTCCTGAATCATAATTTTTGAGCCGGTATTGAAAGTGTTAATTTACTTTCTATGCTTAAAATAAATAATGTATTGTTGTTTCATTTTTGAAAGCTTAAAGATACTACATAAACTATACAAAATAAAAGAGAATTTAAAAAAATCATTTAGCATTGATAAAATAATCTTAATAAACGAACATAGGAGCACAGAAAACTAAAAATATAAAATTGATGTTATAAAAAAAGCTTCACATATAATCTAAAAAATTTCTGAGAAAGGTTATATCTCTTTTAAATGAATAAACATTCTTTACTACATCAATTTCTATAGAAAATTGATGTTTCATAAATAACATTGTTTTTCGACCCTCTGTTATTTTTTTTCAAATTATTAAATTTTCGTCATATTCAGACGATAAATATTTACCGGCATCTTTATCAAAGTATCTTCAATAAAATATATTGTATTTAAGGGTATTTATGTATACCTCACTGAAAGCCTGAAATTAAGATGGAAATTGGGTGTTTTCTTACAAGGAGGTGATATTTTTTTTACTTATTACGTTTATATTTAGCTATTATTTTATTGATAAATTTTTGTAAAAAAATATTTCTGCGTCTTGGAGCTCCTCCGCCATGACTAAGATACAAATTTCGCCGGTACACGTCCTTCCGAAACATAAAAGAAGATCATGTACTTATTAACAAATGAAATATCTAAAATATAGCACATCAGATTCAGAAACGTTTTTTATAAAATTGGAAGTAATTTTTAAAAAAATCGCCAAAAACTTTTTTTAAACGATTATTTTTAACAAATGGCTTATTGCATTAAAAAATGACGCCGCAATTATTTTTAATAATACCCCAATAAAATAATAAAAGTAATTAATCATCCACTTGTAAAAGATAACCCAATTTCTACATACCTAGTAAGTAATCCCTGAAATATAATTGAAAATTTTCATTGATCGAAGACTCAAAAATATGTACGAATTTTCTGACGAACGTCTAAATTACCCATACGGAATGTGCGTGATCCGACACTTGTATAATACAAGGTATAATATTGCTTCAAAGCGTAAAGTAACCTGAGTGAAATGTTTTAATACCCTTCGGATGTGACGACACGTTTAGAATATGGTGAGAGATAATCAGTCTTGCAACTGCAAAGGGAATTCTATATTTCTTAATATATTCAGACACTGATATTCTATCATATTATGTAGCAAACTATAAGTAAGCACGACGATCCGTATAATGTAAATGTGTTTCAGTCTGTATATACAGGGCGCGCGTGTATTGTTTAAATTAAACCTGATGTACACTGTTCTGTCTCATGTTTTGCACTTTGTTTCGAATTTTTCCCAATAATTTGTTTGTAAAATAATCGGTTCTCGGTTATTTTGAAACTGTCTCAATGACCGATTTAGAAGCTCTGCCCATATCTTCCATTTCGATCATATTATACATTTTATATTTATTTATTTCTTTGTTACATATAATGACATAAAAAATAATTCTCAAACCAAAGGAATAAAACTTTTCTTACTTTTTATTTATTAGAGTCAAAAAGTGTAGGTGTATAGGAATGAGAAATAAGGTAGTTGATTATATAATATTACAGGTATAAAATATAATTATGATAGTAATCTAAATAATACAAATCTTAGAGGAATACAAACATAGTAAGTACTTATATAAAATTGTTTAATTTTTCAACAGGTTATCAAATGTTTACAGATATAAGAAAATGATAAGTATATGTATATATGAAAGTGTAAATTGATAGTAATGAACTTATTAACTTATACCCTAGCATATTTCACATAAACAATAATTTTTAAATAATACATAATAATAATGAAAGTAAATTAAAATAAAAGACAACACCTTTCATTGCGTTCATATTAAAATAAACCAATTCCATCACGCTACGTTATCAGCAGCAGCGAGCAATAGGAGGATCGAATTAATGATTAATGTTTTCTGAGATATTCTGCCGCGTTTGAAATTCATCCAAAGGATAGCTCACTGTGAACAAATCAAAGGTACAACAGCCGTTTCCACCAACAGCGTGAATAATCCATTGCATTTCTAATAATGCAAGAACACAGCCAATATATTAGCTGACGGAACCATCCATCTCCACTGATCCTTGACAGATGGATGCGACCTTTGGACCTTACGGCCCTGCATCCCTCATCAGAGCCTGGCTTCATGTCGAACCTGACACGCGATATTTATGGTTCGCGTCATAAAAATACACCTTCACCATTACTAAACCTCTATATCACGCCGCCTTCCCCTCGAAATATCATAGGTACGTCAGTTCTGTGACTTTTATTGATTTTTTCTTTAAATTGATTTTTTTTGCTATTTTACACAGTTCGAGGTACGGTTTAGACAACTGTAATCAAAACTTAAACAAAAAAGGAATCAATAATAATTTTTGATAAATATAAAGTATATAAGTCTCACAGAGACGAAGCTTTTCCATGGGAAACATTCATATGAGGTGGCTTAAGTGATCCTTTACTCAATGCAACGCTCACCAATACGTCTCTATGAGACTTCTGTAATTTATTTTAATTAATAATTCTCCCTCTGTAGACAAAATCCAGTAATTGTATTCTCAGAACATAGATATAAAAATATTGTTAATAATCATTGTACTCGTATTAACACAAGATAACAATTGTATAAACCACAATTTACTGAATTATCAATATGTTTCGGGGCCAACGCGACATAATTAAACGGTAATCAGTTTGATCGATTTTTAGACAATTTAAAAATAACATATAACCGGTTATTACTATTCTGTTAACCAGTTAAAAAATACATCATCTGATAACCTTTTTAAAAATTTCCATACTTATATTTACATAATATGTTTGCTCTTAATTTAATTTTGTCATAATTTGCATAAAAATACAAAAAAACTGTACATATTTTACGCATCACTGCTAATTCTTGCACTGCAAATGTTAATAAATGTGTGATAATAAAATTAATTAACATAAATTTAACACTTCACCTGTTGAAGAGAGATTCTTCTTTATTATTTATTATAGATTACTCTCGAAACTTGAGTAGTAAGAAACATAGTTTATATTTTTCACGCAAATAAATTATCATCATGAATAATCTCTTCTTCTTCATACGGTGCCATCTCCTATCGGAGGTCGGCGATCATCCTGGCGATTACGATTTTATTCACAGCCGCACGGAACAACTCAGTCTAGTTACACTTATACCAGACCCTAAAGTCTCGCATGAGATGCTGCGTCTTCCTTCGCTTCTTTTACCATTTTTTTATTTTTTTATTTCCATATTAAAAATTGTGCAGATTTTGGTAGGACTATGATCTCACTAGATAAATCCATGCTGAGACAGGCATTTTATTTTATATATAGCTTATTATCCCCTGGTTGGTTGGTTTAAACTATATTTTGGTTCTGTCACAATATGTCCGATATACTCCAGCTTTCTTATCTTATTCGCAGCATTTCTCGGTCTACAATAATAATCTCTAAAACGTTAAATCCAAATCCATCAATAATTTATTATTTTGCATCTTACAAAGCTCCAAAAACGTTATTATTGTCACGGGACTATCGCGTGGTAAGTTTAAATTAAATTCAAAATAAAACTTTAACGCTTAACGTCTTACTCCGGCCGAAATTAGCCTCGCTGATGGCTTTGGTACGGCACCAAAAATTGTGGAAATGAAACGTAAGTCCTCCTCCGGGAATCGAACCAATTACGTCTGCTCTCGTGGTTAAGCACTTCTAAAAATCTCCCGGAGCCGGGAGTCTAATTGCCGTGGGGGCTAACTATCTGGTGGACAGGCGTGGACGAGCATGCGAATCGCGAATTTCAAAGCTCGTTGCGAGCTCAAAGGAGAGCTTAATTACTCGGGACGGGGCCAAACGCCGGCTACTTGAGGAGGACGGCGGCCCTCTGTGCTCGTTTAAACCCTTTTTCCAAATTATTAAGCTCCCAAATGATGGACAATGCCTCAACCATCAAAAGGGCATCAATGTATAATAAAATATTTTTAAAAATATAATAATGTTAAAGCGTCAGTTTTTGGTTGATTTCATTGAATATGTGATTCCTATTCAAAATTTAACTCCATCACTTATTTTTTGTAAAAAAAATCACCAATCAGCCATAAAAAGTGCTATAAACTATTTTTAATATTCTTTCTAGCAAGATCTAAACAGCCAATATTCTCTTTCCTACAATTATCTATCTTATTGGCTCTCTCGCAAAAGTTTTTGTTAATGTATTAAGTAAAGTAATAAAATGTTGACATCATAATCTCTTTTTGCGTGCAATAAAGAAAAAAATTCCAAAATAATTTATTTTTATACTCAGATCTCGATTTAATGTGTAAGTCACAGCATAGTGTATTTATTTATTTTAGTATACCTAATTTTGTTTTTTTTCCAATATTCTTAAATTTGGCACCAAAGAATGATTAAAGGTTTAAGCATGAATATTGCAACCATCAAATTATTTTATCATAAATATTAAAACTTAACTAATCATCACGCTTCTTCGCAGGGGTTGTCACAGGATAGGACGCCACACTCTTCTGTCCTGGCACATCACTTTTGCCTCTTCCACTTTCATGTGTATTCTTATACACGCTCTTCGGTTCTGTTTTTGATAGTTTTTGAATCATTCTTTTACAATAAATATTAACTTCTATGTTAAATAATAACCCGATCTTTGGAAACAAACTTGGAACATTGCTAGTATTATTCTCCAGTGATCACAGAATCATCTATGATCAGGTTCACTTCGAGTCGAGATGCAAACCTTTAAATAGCAGATGTCAGAGAATTCGAAGACTACATCAGGTTCTCCGAAAGTAAGCAACCCACGTTTTATCTTTTCAAACCCTCGCAGTCAGCCAGGGAATAAATATATCTCTCGGCAAATTTTCTCAGACCATCTCGTTGACAGCTCCACAGTAGGTGAGTTTTCGTTTTCGCCTACGTGACAGTCGAATGTCAAAAAGGTATGTACGAAGGCTCTGTCTGCGCCCTTATTTTGAGTACGGTACATAGATATTGTTATCATTTTACTTACATAATTATTAACTTATATATATTTTAATGTATCTGACAGAAACATACGTAAGATATGTAATTTCAGTTACAGTCAGCTTATGGAGGTGTTACTGTATATGCGTATATGAATGGATTGTAACATTATTTTTATATATAGGTATGTTCTAAGAACACAGCTAGATTTTGTCCCTAGAACTGCAGAGGGATGATTCATTAATTAATGATTAATTAATTAATTAAGACTACAGATGTATCTCTAGTGTATAAAATAAAATAAAAGATTCTCAGATTTTATCAAACGTAGAACATTTAAAATTTGATAATGTGTGGATGTTCTAATGGTTTTTTTTATATAAAATATCTAAATAAGTAATTTTTACCCATTTTTTTTAGAAAATACAATCCATGAACGTATCTATTATATAATTTATATTTCTCTACACGAACATCGCTGCATCTATACAATGAATTTTTTCGCACGTTTTTAAACCTTAAAAAGAAAATCAGAACGCCCGGACCATATGCAGTAGATTTTTTCACAAAAAATATTTTTAATTTATACCGCTTGCGTTCAACAAAATCTAAATTAAAATATCTGGCTTCCAACCTTCTCTTTGGTTTTTCTTTTGTATTTTCCATACTTATTTATTTACTGTATTATAATATATAATCCATTATTTTTGTTGTCAAATTTGTAATAATTTATTGCTGTATTTAATCATTTCATAAAATATTAAAGAAAAGTAATATTTCCTTCGTTTTCTGCATTAAAAATGTTCTTGAATTGGAATCTGGAGCTTGAGGTAATGATCTGTCATCATAATTTGTCGACAGACGTCCGTGGAACGATAAATATAACCGTTGCTTAAGCGACTCTGCCATGCTATATATTTATTTGTAATTTTAAGGTAATATTTAGATTCGTTTTATATATATTTATTTTAACAAATATAAAAAATCTTGTGAACATACATTAATGTATACCTAAAGTAAAGATGTAGGTAATACAAGCTAATAATGTAATAATGAAATTGAGATAATCAATTCGATTAAGGAGATATTAAAAGTGCAATTTGTGCGATATAAAGCGCATGACTTCCAAGGTCACGATGTGTTTGTGGAGTAGTCCGAACATCTTCTTCTTCTTCTTCTTCTTGTACCCTGTAGGATCAAAAGACGTTGGCTCTGTCTGTCATCACTTTATTTATCGCAACACAGAATATCTCTGCAGAAGACAGTTGACTTAGATTTGTTATGATTTTCTCCTTCTTCCAGGGGCCCGTTTTCCAGTAATTTTTCCTTGCATTATGAGATGCAAGATCTCATACTTTTCTGGATGTTTTCTGGAAGATTGACACATGTCCGAGATTGAAGTATTCGAATTATTATTATCTCTATTACTTATGTTTCTATATACATCTGAAATATCTTCATACGTAACTCTGTCCATCCAGCTTATTTTTAGTATTCTTCTATAAATCCGTATAACGAATACTTCAGGTGACCGTCCATGCTTCCATTCCATAAAGAATATCGCGAGAACATAGCATCTGACCATTTGCATTCGTAATCCGAGGTTGAGATCATGACTGGAAAACATATTTTTCATGCAAAGATTGCACGATCTCAGGTCCGAACGTGACTTTTCTATACATTTTCGGTTTAAAAGTGAGCCCTGTCAAATCCAAATAAGCAATATTGGAGAGTTCTTGTTGTAGTGATGTTATTTTAAGGGACATTTCCCTGTCCCTGTAGTTGTGCTCCTACCAGGTATTTTACTTATCAGTACCTACAGCATCTGCTTCATTTCAGTACCTCAATAGATTAATATAGTTAGGCATCCGTAGTACTGTTCCATATTTATAAATATTCTTATTTAATGAATTTTCTTCGGCCATTCTCTTATTTTTTTCACCTTTCTTTCTATCACTGTAATTCTTTGTAAAAATTCGTCCAAAATTTCATCATTTCGTTTTCTTACCATTTTAATTTTAACTAACTCATTAATTATTGATGGATTTGGCATTAACTTTGTAGAGATTATTCATGATGATAATCATAACTATGTTACCTATTCCTGAGTTTAATATTTTTTTTAATATTATACTACTTAAGCTTCGAGAGTAACAGAACCTCTCATCGACAGGTGAAGTATAAATATATTTTACTACTTATGCAGGTTAGTTAAATATACCTACAAATATATAGAAACGTTGTTTTTCACACAGTTCAACTAACTTTTGTCTGTAAAGCATTTTCTAAACATTTCAAATGTTTCCTGTCTTTCTTAATATATTTTTCTTTGATTATCATTTCACATATATATATAAATAAATTTTTCGTAACACGTATTTATTTATTTTGGTATAATTCAGTTTTTTTGTTTTTTATAATATAGCTATTAATTTCATTCTTTAACACGACTGCTATTTTTATTTGCATATATTGTTACCCAAGTAAGAAAATTCTTTTAAATATTCAGAAATTTTGTTTTATTCAATTATCTTTTTGGATATTTAAAATATCACACTTTTATAATATCTCATTCCATTATCGAAAGTGGCGAATGGTGGAATGGAACAGCCAATAATCCACTTTTTACCTAATCCAGAAATGAGTCACAATATCTTTGACAGTTTATGATCTCCGTCAAAATAACAGGATTGACATCCTGGCAATTTCCACACCCGAATAAATCCCTCCAAGATACGTTTCCGAACTTTCCAGAACCTCTCGGGCAAACATTTTGCGACAATATGATCCCGGATTCCGAAACAGAACGCGGAATATTTCGCGGCGTATCTGTTCGCCCGCCGAGGGTTAGACCTTGGCGAACGCAGCTCGGACAGGGCGCTCGCCCGCCATGCCACCCAAGTGGAGAAGACAAATTCCCGCCTTTTCATAATAATTCCGAGCATTTATTTATATCAAACCAAGCATCGTACGGCGAAGGCAAAATGGCCACCGCGCGGATGTCATTGGCGTGGAATGGAAGAGCGTTTATATAATATTTTACCGTTTAATGTACCATTTAAATATTTCACAGCGCAGTAAAATATCTAAACGTTTCAGTTACTTAAGCGTGCCATTATTTCGTCTTAACTGCCATGATAAATAAAATTAAAATGTCTACAACGGGTATAACAGAGCTAGTTCACAATACTTTACAGGTGCATTCCTGTCTTGATTATGAGTCGAAAATTTTCAAGCAACCATGAACTAATATCAATAAATACGGAGATATGCGACATCAATATTTGCATTTTTTTCTAAAAATTTTGTGATTTATTTTTTTGTAAAACGTTGAACTATCATTACAGTAACTTTTCTAATGAATTTTTCGTAATTGATATAAGTCACTGCTATGATAGTTCAACTTATTACAAAAAATAAATTAGAAAAATTGAAAAAATGGAAACTTTGATATTGCATATCTCCATAACTATTTAAATTAGGTCATGCTTACTTAAACATTTTCGACTCATAATTAAACCAGAAATTGAGGATTTATTCTGTTTCATCCTGTATTTTTTTTATTGTTTTATTTATTTATTCTGAAGTAAACAGTTAATAATGTATATGAATGTATAAGAGCATGAGTAATCGGAATCAAACATGTTAACCTGTTCTAACATATTTCGTAAAGAATATTTTATTAACAACATTCACATTTGAAATATATATAACGATAAGAAGAACAAATAAATAGAAGACAAAAACAGTAACAATAGAATAACAGTAGAATTAATATAATTAAATAATAGCATAATGAAATAAGTTTCAGTAGTAAACAAATAAATAATAAGATACCCAAGTGAAACTTTATATCTTGCGTCGCAGAGCATTATGTACATATTTGTATATTAATTAACTATTGCGACGCAGAATAATATTCACTTGGATTCTTAGTTCATATGGAGACAAAATTCAGATATCAATATCGGTGAACAAGTCCTTGTAAGCTCGGCACATTCTCACTAATACATCACTATCAACAGAAAATGAGTAATATTTGTTTATTATGCAAAATTATTTTTTTGTGCTTCAACGGGTCATGATTACAGAAGAGAAAATATGACACAATACAGCCAAGTTTTAGTAAACTATATATTTTTTATTATGACCTCATCGGGAATCGAACCCGGAACCCTCAGTGTGAGAAGCCAGTATCGTACCCACTGAGCTCCGAGGGCGCTCTACATGTAATCCTCGCTGAACAAAAAAAAGAGCGGCTTAATGGTTTCATGCTAAAGACACTTACTTGCCTATTTATCAAATGGTCATAGGTTCGTCACATACTCCAGGAGACACACAAAATGTAGGTATTTTTAAACATTGTATTTAAAGATAATTTAATAATCTTTACCAAATACATTAGGCGCTTGTTTCTATAGTTTTAGTCACTTGATCTTTCATTTGTTACTTTCTAAATTATATACCTTATTATATAGAATATAAATTTATACAAACAGATGAAGGAGCACAAAAAAATATTGAATACTATCCCTCCCTAAGCACTAAAGTTAATCTCTTTTTGGGAAAGTATATATGTAATATGAAATATTGAATGTAATTTTTCTATATCTAATATTATATAAAAATAAAGTTTATGCTTCAAACTACGCCTCTGGTGTATTGAGTATATTCAGAGCCCTTCTAAAAAACCTCAACGAAGCCTGCATAAAAACCGTTCTCTTTTCAAACCCTTGCCAAAAATTTAAGCGATTAGGTCTAACTAATC